>JAMYWD010000838.1:17500-26000 GCA_028583415.1 Protea cynaroides | reverse complement strand
CCAGGGTCGATAGGCCATCCGACCCTAGGTGTTTCTGACCATCGACCCTCAGCATTCGGGAAGTCCAGAAAGAAGGAAGGGTCGATAGACCCATCGACCCTAGTATCGACCCTAGCATCGACCCTCAGTTAACAGAATGGTTTTTAAATCTGAAATTAATTTTAATTAAATTTTATCGACTTTGTTAGGTCTTCTAGCAATATAATAACATTATAAAGGTGATTCTAAAGCTTGGAAAAGTATCTTGTAGCAAGCTAAGGTGAGGAACCTTAACTCCAAATTAAATTGGATAATAATAAACTGTTTTCTTTTTCTTGAGTCCAATGCCATGCTTGATTCTATGCGAATATGTTTGTAATGTGCATACAACATGCCATCCAATATTTCTATTACTTGTTCATGCATATTTACTTTATCGTTTATAACATGATGATGATGATGATGATAGGAATAGGCATGTGCTTGTATGTGTGTGGTTGATGTGCTTGATGCGAGCGAGTATCAGGGGAGGTGTGATGAAAACGTCAATAAACGTTAACCTTTGGCGGGTCTCAGCACTTTAGCTCTATCTCTAACTCAAGTCTTGTGCATTGGCATCGTCGTATCGCCATTACTTTAGCAGAACTAATATGTCGTAGAGTACCAGGGGAGGTGGTCTCGGTCCTTGTTGTCTCTGACTCTACTGGGGGGCCTTAGCTCTATCTCTATGGACATTCTGAGGGATGCTGGGGTGAGACCTTGGATACACTGTTTGGCATTAGGATTGGTTTGTTGCGAGCCCAGTTTGCAGCCCTCGCCAACAAGGGCTTACGTGTTGGTATGGCACTATATAGCAATAAACGTAACCTTTGTTATATAATGTTCATGATTGGGTGCATGTGAGTTGACGATAAACGTGATCTTCGGGTAATGTCACATACTCGTGTATAGAGGCGGAGTCAATAAACGCGACCTTTGGCTACCTCAACCTTTCTATAGCATACTGCAAACTTTAAACCAGACCAAAGATATAAATTGATGTGCATGCATATGTATTGTTGCATTGTTTTGGCTACTCACTGAGCCGTGATGTGTGCTCACCCCTCGACGTCGAATATTTTTAGTTGATGATGCAGGTTATACCGTTGAAGACTATATGAATGCGTCTGCGTACGGGAACGTGGCAGCCATGGAGGTTGTAGCTGAAGCGGATACACACGACTCCTCTTGCGAGTGCAACTCGTGTGTATTTGATTAGATATTTTATAGGTTTCTTTGTTGGATTTATTAAGACATGTATTTGGTATTTAAATATTTATGTCTTAGTTGCAAATAGAATAATTTGCTATTAAATTAATGATATCATTTTAGTTCTCAGTTCATGTTATTATAAGACTTCCGCTATTGTGTATTTACTTTGATTATGATTATGGATGTGTGTAAGTTTAGATAACGCGGGGATAGCCTATTTGAGATCATGGTTGAACCATTGATTTATTAGCGGTTCATCACACCATTCTGAATAGTACAGAATTGGGGTGTGACAACTTGGTATCAGAGCATCTCAGGCCTTGTCCGCTAAACTAGCATACATTCAACACAATTGTGAACTGAAATAGGATAAAAATAAAAACAATAATATTAACACATTGTAAGCACCAGTGATGTTTGAGACAAAATCTAAAAGATAATAATGCATCTATTAAAAAGAGAAACAAGTTTACATAACAATGAGAGCGAAACAAAACATATATATATAATGAAAGCAGAGTACAGTCCACAACCCGGACAGTTACTGCGTAGTACAAGAAAAATATGGTACAATCAAGAAGCTGGAGGTGAAGGAAGAGGCGGTGCCTCACGATCTCGGTCGTAGTCCTCGGCATAGACTATAGTCAACCGGGCCACCTGGGTGCGGGTTGTCAGGAGACTAGCCGCTAGGTCGGCTACCCTCCTATCGGTCGCCCGCTGGATCGATAACAGCTCATCCACCTTCATACGCTGAGCATCTAGCAACTCCTCCATCCTCGGATCAGATCTGCACCGAGCATCCCCGATCTCCTGCAGCATCTCCATCATGGCTGAAGGTGGAAGTGAAGGATCGGTCGAATGGGAAGGACCAGCCTCGGGTGCGGGGAGCCGCCGCGAAGATGTACCAACTCCAGCCGCATGTGTGGGTGATGGCGGTGGTATCGAGTCGACGTCCATATACATACGATCGTCATCGTCGACCGGATCCACACGAGCTCTAGCGGCGGCAGCAGCAGCCTCGGCATCGGCCATCTCAACCCGAGTGTGAGGGCGCACCATCGCGTTCCTCTCCTCATCGCTAACCTCGGCATCTCGCAGCCCCATCTTGCGAGATAGCCTCCCAATCTAGAGGCGACGAGAAGGTCTTCTCTGGATCTTTTCATCTACCCGGATCTACCCCCCGGGGGTTCGGTAGCAACGTTGTAATCATACGTCCATAGGGTAGATTTCCCCTATGACCGGACAATGTAGCACTAATCATCGTCCGCATGATGATGTAAGGTAGGCGGGACCGGTTTGTCGAGTGCATATCTTGTAGATCAAGAAGCGTGTCAGCGAGAGACCCTCTCATAGTGCCCACTCTGTGGGATCAGATTATCTTTGGATAATCTTGCGGGAAGACCCGTGGAGCTGGACGCAAGTAACAAGCTCTCATCCGCCATCGATCAAGACCGGAGCAGCCGGTTGTTGATCTCTGCCCTCATCTCCATCTCAACAAGCGTGGCTCTCCCGGCGCCGCGGTACACCATGGGGCCATCATAGGGAATGCCCAACGGATCGGCCAGGTGCCGATAATCAAAGGAAATGTGCACCCCCTTGACATAACTGGTGATGCGCAACTCCTGACCGTGCTCAACATCATTGTAATTCCCCACCACCTGGAGATTACAATAAAACTGGTGTACCAAGTCTGGACATGTGCACGCGTCGTATGTGATGATAGGGAGCCACCCCATATCACCAAACGCTCCCTCTACATTGAACAAGGCTAGCTCAGCCAAGTTCACCATGCGACCCCCTTCAACCTTCTTACGGGCATAGTCAGCATATTGTGCCTCGGCTTCATTCGACCGGAGCGAAGCGGATCACGCACCCCGGGGTACTTTGGTACGGGCCATAGTATCCGCAAAATAAGAAAGAGAAAAGAAACAAGGAGTTAGTAGGATAAAAATCCAAAATTTATTTAATAGTGATGTAAGTTGACCAGAAAACCTCAAATTCTCACCATACAAGTGGGTATGAGAACTTACGTAGGTTAAAACATATCCTACAACCCACATGCAGTAGGAAATTTTAACTGACGATGTCCAATTTGAAGAAATTCAAGAAAAATCAAAAATGTCGACAAATTTGGGCAAAAACAGAAAATTTCAAGTTCCTCGATAACCAACCGATGAAACTCAAAATTTTTTGAGGGCTTTCATTCCTCGAGACACCAATAACAAAAGCCCCCAATAAAAATCGAATTTTTACGATTGGAAAAAGTTTAATTTGAAAAATATGAGTTAAACGGGCAAAAACCTAGAAAAGAAAACCTAAAAACAGGTAAAAACGGGAAGACATACCTATAGGGATGACGTGAACGTCAAAACCCGGAGTTAAACCGACCGAAAATAGTAGAGTGGCACTTGTAGCAACTCGGAGAGTAGAGGCGAGTCGAAACGGAGGAGGAATAGTGAGAAATGACCCGAATCGGAGCTTAAAAATCTGATTTTTGGTCCGAGGGTCGGACAATTCGGCCGACACCGTCGACCCTCGGATTGACCCTCCCATCGACCCTCGGCTCTTGGGAATCGGCGGGAAAATCGAGGGTCGGACGAGGGTCGAATACCCATCGACCCTCGCATCGACCCTCGGCTCTCGGGAAGAACAGGTCATTCCCAGGGTCGGATACCAAGGGTCGGACATACCATCGACCCTCACCATCGACCCTACATAGAAAAGACAGTATTTTTCACGGAATGAATTGAGGATTTTGAATTTCATATCGGTTAGCGTGCCTACATGAAGTAAAAATGATTTCTCACTGATTTTGATGATTTTCGGGCACCACCCATCTCGGAAGGAAAATATGTCGGAAGAAGAGTAACCGAGACAGGCCGAAATGCAGTCCCACCACCACCACCGGTGGAGGAGACTAGTCAAGAGAATAACCATGCATCGGGAAATCTAGAACCGGTAAACCCTACAAATTTGCCACCTCCACCACCGGAGCTAGCAACCGTGGTTATGAACCTAGCTCGGCGGCTACAACATATGCAACACGCACGGGCCCGGATGCAAGTTGCCATGGGCATTATGTTTCAAACTACTCGAGGCTGCACCCATGCACACGGGACAAGCCGGTGCGGCCCGGTGGGTAACCACCCAACCCATTAGACACCTCAACAAACCGCTGCACGATTCCGGTGCGGGTTCGGAGCGGCACGGGCTAATTATCGGTATCCACCCCATATGTTTGGGGCATATCAAACTCGGATGGATCACTCTCGGCCGGTCGAGAGGTTTTTTGAAGATGAAGCCCGGGGAATTTAATGGCAAACCGTCTGATCCATTATGGCCAGCCCCCTTGGATAGACGAGATGGAAAGAAATTTTCCGATGATGACTATTACGAAGAGGAGAAAGTATTGTGTGCCACCTTCATGCTCAAAGGCGACGCACATCATTGGTGGAAATCGACCCGGGCCTATCTATTGACTAAGCACGCCCTCTTGACTTGGGCTATATATAAAGAAGCTTTCTTTGAGAAATATTTTCCACGGAGCTTGAGAGATTCGATGGAGAAGGAGTTCTTGAGTCTTTATCGGGGGACGGATGTCGGTGGATGCGTACCAATGACGTTATGAAGAGCTGTTTTTCTTCGCACCCCGGAGTATGCAAGAGGAAGAAACCAAAACCCGTAGGTTTGTCACGGGACCGGAGGAAGCATAAGAGAACATGTTCTAGGCTTAGAAAAGAAGATTTATAATGAAGCTGTCCGGATCGCTCGAGTGATTGAATCGAGCCGAAAGAGAGTTATTTTACTCGGAACAAAGGCATCAAAAGGCCAGCCGGAAACTCCTACAACGGAGGCAATAACGGGACGTATAAGCCTTTCCGTCCTCGGAATTTTAATGCTGCAACCAAGACTACCCCAGCAGCTCAACCTCGGCCAAAGCCAAATTCCGAAGCCCCGGAGTGTTTTAACTACAACTAGCCGGGACATATGGCAAGGGAGTGCCCTAAGCCCAAGAAACAATTCCAACGGGGGACGTGTATATGCTTTGTTACGTCCGGGATGCGGCCGCATCACCCGATGTGGTCACGGGTATGGCCGAAACTTTTAAAGTTATAAATACATTGAATGAGCATGTAGACTAAGTAAAGATGAATCACGGGTATTGTACCTATAAATGGCGTACCCCCGGGAGTACTCTTCGATTCGGAGCTACTCAATCATTTATATCTGTGTCATTTGGAAAGAAGACAAAATTACCCATCAAAACATTAGACTACAAATTACTTGTACGGACACCGATGGGGTTAGAAGTAGAATTAGAAAAAGGTTATGGACCATGTCCGGTTCTCATTGGGGAACAGATTTTAGATGCAACATTGATATGACTTGAGATGGCGGACTTCCATGTCATCTTAGGAATGGATTAGTTAGCTCGGCATTCGGAAATCTGTTATGCGCCGAGAAGAAGCTAACATTCAAAGACAAGGAAGGGGGTAGAATTCAGTTTCTCGGGAACCAAACTTCCCCGGAGACGCAAGCTCATACTTTCAGCCTTAAAGGCTAAGAAGTGCCTTGAGAAGGGAGCGGTCGGGTACCTAGTATCGGTGGTCGACCTAACCAAGGAAGCACCACGAATGGAAGACATTGACGTCGTGCGGGATTACCTCGACGTATTTTCGGAGGAACTACCCGGATTACCACCCGACCGTGCCACAAAGTTTGTAATAGACCCGATACACGGAGCCGTACCCGTATCAAAGGCACCTTATAGAATGGCTCCTACTGGAGCCGAAGGAATTAAAAGTGTAATTACAAGAACTGCTGGACAAGGGTTATATTCGACCCGAGTATATCTCCATGGGGGGCACCGGTGTTGTTCGTAAAGAAGAAGGATGGTAGCGTTCGATTATGTATCGACTATCGGGAGTTGAACAAGCGACAATCAAGAATCGATATCCACTACCTCGGATCGATGACTTGTTCGATCAGTTACAAGGAGCAAGAGTATTTTCTAAGATCGATCTTCGATCGGGCTACCATCGGCTGAATATTAAAGAAGGGGATATTCCGAAGACGGCTTTCGGGACCGGGATATGGACATTATGAATTTTTGGTGATGTTTTTCGGATTAACTAATGCCCGGCAACGTTCATGGAACTTATGAACCGAGTTTTCCACGATATGTTGGATACGTCGGTTATAGTATTTATTGATGATATATTGGTATACTCCAAGGACAAGGAAACCCATATCAAGAACCTAAACGCAGCCCTACAACGTTTAAGGAAAGAGAAGCTATATGCCAAATTTTCAAAGTGCGAGTTTTGGCTAAGTGAAGTCACATTCCTAGGCCATGTAGTATCCGCCGAAGGAATCAAAGTGGACCCCAGCAAAATCGAGGCTATTGTAAAGTGGGAAGCACCAAAGAGCGTTTCAAAAATTAGAAGTTTTCTGGGTCTAGCTGGTTATTATCGGAGATTCGTAGAAGACTATTCTCGGATTGCAGTACCTCTCACCGGTTTGACCAAGAAATGTGAAAAGTTTGTGTGGACGGATAAATGTGAGAAGAGCTTCCGGACATTGAAGGCCGATTGATATCCGCCTCGATTTTGACCATTCCCGTTCCGGGACGGAGCATTTACTTTATACAGCGATGCATCGGGATTGGGACTAGGATGTGTGCTTATGCAAGGAGAACAAGTAATTGCTTATGCGTCAAGGCAGTTGAAGGTACATGAGAAAAATTATCCCACTCATGATTTGGAGCTAGCGGCGGTAGTACATCTTTGTCAAGATATGGAGACATTACTTATACGGAGAGAAATTCCGGATTAAGTCGGACCATAAAAGTCTTACTTATTTATTTAATCGAGAAGGAGTTGAATATGAGACAAAGAAGATGGCTGGAACTATTGAAAGACTATGATTGTGATATCCGGTATCATCCGGGAAAAGCGAGCGTAGTAGCGGATGCATTAAGCGGAAAAGCGTGATTAAATCTCAAGGAGAAGTTAGCACGGCCGCAGCAATGTGTACCAACGGAATAGTATTCAATCACGGCAGTGAGCGGTATGTGATAGATCTGACGGATGAATCAGCCAACCAAGGGTTTATTCACCGGTTTTTCGAATATGTTCGCGGCATTGAAGATTATACCGGATATAGTGGGCGAAGTGAAGACGACTATCAAATCGGATCCTTATCGAGGACAGTACAAGAAGATATTGAGAAAGGTAGGACCAACCCCGAGTTCACCTTGGGCGACGAGAAAGTGCTGAAATACAAAGGAAGAATATGTGTACACGAAGCAGAAAGTATGGACATTAGACACCGGCCGATGAAAGAAGCCCATACCACCATCTATTCGATACATCCTGGAAGTACAAAAATGTATCATGATCCGAAGAAATTATATTGGTGGAGGGGAATGAAAGCGGATGTAGCTAAGTTCATGTCTCAATGCCTAAATTGTCGGCAAGTAAAGGCTGAGCGACAAAGACCCGCGGGGACCTTGTTGCGGCCACTACCGGAACCGGCATGGAAATGGGACTGCATCACTATGGACTTCGTCACGGGACTACCATTGACTCCTCGAGTAGTTGGCGCAGTTTGGGTGATTGTAGATCGTCGACTAAAACAGCTCGCTTCATACCGATCCGACCTCGGTATACCTTTGGAAAGGTTAGCGAAGCCGTATGTGGATAATATTGTTCGGTTACATGGTGTACCGGGAAAGTATTGTGTCCGATAGAGATCCACGATTTACTTCCAAATTTTGGGAAGGACTGCAAAAGGCTATGGGTACAACATTGAAGTTCGATCTTGCATTCCACCCACAGACGGATGGACGGTCGGAGCGTACAATTCAGATTCTAGAAGATATACTACGGAGCATGTGTAATTGATTTCAAGGGATCATGGGATGAAAAGTTACCATTGATCGAGTTAGGCACAATAACGGCTATCGGGCTACTATACGGATGTCACCTTATGAAGCCTTGTATGGCGGGAAGTGTCGAACTCCCTTGTTTTGGAATGAAGTTAGAGAACATAGTATTGTTGGACCGGAATTTGTTGAAAAGACTTGTCGAGTGGTCGACATTATCAAGGAAAGGGTGAGAACAGCTCGAGAACCGTCGGAAGCAATATGTGGACACTTTCGACGAGAGATCTAGAGTTCGCCGTAGGTGATAAAGTATTTTCCGAAGGTATCGCCTATGCGAGGATTGAAGAGGTTCGGACGAGAAAGGAAAACTAAGTCCAAGATATG
>JAMYWD010000838.1:0-10000 GCA_028583415.1 Protea cynaroides | reverse complement strand
AGAAGGGTGGTCGTAGATCAGGGGAGAAGGTTTGATCCCATATATTTATATCTGTATCACTGTCAGATCGAAAATATATACTTTCATCCAAATGCGGAGGAACTGACAACCAGTTAAGGGTAACCTGCTCGTCTTTGTCACAGGCGTTATCCTCTATATACGCTAGCTAAATTGGTCTCAACCCGTCACTCTCAAACAAAGTGGCATACTCAAATTGGAAAAGGGGAGCAGAGAGATCTGATTACCAAACCAAATCAACCTTCCACCAGATGGAAAACAAATAGCAATCAGAGAAGGAAGAAAGAGCCGTAAACGAAGAGATCATATGCGAACCACTCTCCCAATCAATCCAACAGAAAAGCAATTACAACGTCCATGAGAAAGAAGGGGCCAAAAGACAAGCTGAAACTGCTCCAGTCTGGGGGTCAGGCTTCGCCGTGTGAAATAACCTGGTAACTTTCTCTGTGTCCCTTCTGGGCATTCCATTCCGCGCAAGGCCCCCATGGGGCGCGCTAAGGCTGAGATGCCTCGCCCGCTGATTGCGCCCAAACGCAGCATTGGTAGAGCGCGTCAAACGTTTCATAAACATTTGCTTTCTTTCGCGAATTTTGGCAGTGGGAGTAGAGCGTGCACCGCGGCCAAAGCGCCTTTGATTGCAGTGCAATAAACTGGAACGGCTGCGTTAAGCATCTCAATGCTGAAGATTTGATCCTGAGATCAGACGGGAAAGACTTATTGAACCGGCTCACTCCGAACCCGCAGCTCAAATAGCCAAGGTCGGTGGAAAGGGAATAGTAAAGCTTGTTTGGATAAAGGAAGCATTCATACTCGACCCGCGTCTGGACGCCCCTTTCGGGCTCACTTCCTGACAACCCAGCCCACAAAAGGAAATGGACAGGCATTGACAAAAGCCGAAGCCTGGGCGCATCGAGCCCGGGTCTAGTCCGTGGGCAATTTCATGCTCAAAATTCGATGAACGATGAAAAAGAATGCAGGTGGGTGGGTCGGTCTAGGGAGAAGGAGTCGGGAAAGAAGACTGGTTAGCAGTAGGGACTTGGTTCGTTCTTTGGTTATTTACCGTAACCGGCTAGATCTACAGAAGCTGTTACGGAATTGAGATAGACTGGGAGTTCGAGGATCAGACCTGCGCCCCATCCAGAACTCGATCTACGGCAGAATCCCAACCGTCCATAGGCACAACACTTAAGGCAAGGGCCGTGATCGGCAGAAGGCGCTTGTAGAGCCCTCTACCTGCTTCCATTGGGACTTCATTCCGCAACCCGGGGGAAGTGGACTGCCATTACGCCTTGTCACGGAAGGCTGAGGATTTCTGGTAACCTATCGGGATGGCCTTGACCTCCTTTTCTCCTGCGCACAAACACACTTTATGGCCCAGGCTTCCATACCGATCCGGCCTTCATCATAGGCTAGCATAGCAGACAATAACGCGAAATCCAGGAAGGGGGAGGGGAATGCTAAATCTGAAGCAAACCGTTAGGCTAGTTCCCGTGGAGTGAGTATAGTGCTTCCCTTTAACCGTTAAGCACTCAGTTAGCGTTCAACAATGTCCTTAATGGCCTGTTCTTTGAGTTGACCGAAGGGCGGCGCGGCGGGTGGAGGGTGGTCGTAGATCAGCCGAGAGGAATGAATTCGAGTAGTAGCCAGGGGAGGAGTTCTTTGAAAAAGAATGAAGTAGAGCCCAAATGCGCGAGCAAGAGCTAGAAAGAGGCCAACGCTCGTTGAGCTATAGCAAGAGCTCAGTAACTAATAGCCAAGGACGGTGGGTGTAGCTCTTTCAGAGCCTCCCCCTGCTCGAAGATCAGACAATATGCTATGTCACGAACGCCATAGGAGGGGCACTTGGGTTGAGCTGAGCCTAGCACCTGACCGGATGAACTTCCACTGTTGAGCCTAAATCTCTTCCGCAGAAAGAGGGTCGGCAGATCAATCGGAAAGGTTGAACCCACTCCCCTTTTGATATGGATGGAAACTTCCCTGTCAATGTAACCAAATACCACAAACAAAGCTCCTTCTCTTAGGGGCTCCCCCCTTTCACTCGAAATTCGTTGGGAAGGAAGGAACCCTTTCTTTACGTACTATTTTGCCTATCGACCCGGTTTTGCTTATCGACCCGAATGAATCAGTCGATCCACATTATATAGAAATCTCACTCATGCAGAAGCGTAGGGAACGAACGGAACGCGGATGCGCGAAGTGAGAACTAGCAATGCACGTTGGGAATTTGGACCCCTCGATGTGGGACCAACCAAATGGAAGAAGGCGAGGGGGATTGCCCCGAAGCTATAGCAAGAGCTAACCTAAGTGCGCAAGCACACAGCTTAACAGAGCTAGGCGTACTTGCTCTTTTACTGGTCTCGGCTCTCACGGCGTCAGAGAAATAGCCCCCCTTTGCTGGTTCTTTCGAAAGAACCCGAAAAGGGAGCAAGAAAACGGGTGCTATAACGCGCAACGGCTTTCGCGTTCCCTTTACGTGAATTGGGCCGTTGCTTGCTCGCTTGCCCTTCCCCACCTTTCTTTAGCCCCCCCAATCGGGGATTCATTAAAGGGATCGGCTCATTCCATTCCAGGCTTCACTTTTTTTTTGGTATAGATTTCGTTACGTTAGAAGAGCCCCTTAGCGAATTGACCTTTGGTTCGCACTACACCATATAGTCAAGTCACCCTCCCCCGGGTCGCTGTAAGCTCGTTCATATATACTCTCATCCAAATGCGGAGGAACTTCCACCCGCCTCAGCGAGGCGACCAGGGAGAGAAAATGAGACTACTGGTTGGACCATATCAAACGCAACCGCCCTTCCAATGGCGTACGATACCAGCTGCTGGATATCTGGGGAGGATCGACCTCTCTTTCGTGATTACACCTTCATCACGCCTGTCTACCTGGAAGAAACGAAGTGGAGACCTCCCATATATACTAAACAGCGACGAAGGGAAAAGACCCTGTTAGGGGGAACCCCGTCAAATAGAGCGTACGCCCGTTATAGGCATGAAGGAGAAGGATTGATGATTCGTCGAATCATGATCACCCCGCGTACTAAGTCCGAAGACCATTGGAAGAGGACTAAGATTTTCCGAACCATCCGGCGGCTTCGTGTGCAAGGTGATCATTGATGGTGGAAGTAGCGAGACGCAGCTTTCCAAAGAGATGGTGGACAAGTTGAAGATCAAGTCTGAGAAGGACCCCCGACCCTACAAGATCTCTTGGTTCAAGAAAGGGAATGAGGTCAGGCTTCACTCGTCTTGTCTTATTTCTTTTACAATTGGCAAATCAACTAAGGACTCGATAGGGTCTGACCTTGTTCCCATGGATGCTTGTCACATATTGCTTGGGAGACCATGGCAATATGGTCGCAAGACGATCCACAAGGGGGAAAGGAAAAGACCTATTCCTTTTGGAAAGATGGGGTTCATATAGTTTAGTTGCCACTCAAAGAAGAATAGCAAGCCCAGAGTAGTGAACAGAAGCCATAATTGAGTATAGGGGAATCTCTTGACTATGCAAAAAGATGACTATTATAAAAAACTATATGAAATAGATACATAATCAAAGATGTCTATGTCTTCCGGGATCGAGTTTGCCAAAGCAAGCTGCATACCGTGTGAGTCCTATGGAGCACGCCGAGTTGAATCGACAAGTTAGCGAACTTTTGAAGAAGGGGCTGATTCGAGAGAGTATGTCACCATGTCCGGTTCCGGCCCTCCTGAACCTTCCGTTCAGTTTGGATCATTTCGGATGTGTGTGGACAGCCGTGCCATCAACAAGATTAGCAGAAAGTCTCGCTTTCCCGGCTTGACGATATGCTCGACATCTTGACCGGGGCGAAAGTCTTTTCCAAGATCGACCAACGAAGTGGTTATCATCAAATCCGGATTAGACCGGGTGACGAATGGAAGACCGCTTTCAAGACGCGAGATGGACTTGACGAATGGCTTGGTTTGACCTTTGGCCTCTCCAATGCTCCAAGTACTTGAATGCAGATGATGAACCAAGTGCTCCGACCTCTCATTGCTAAGTGCGTAGTGCTTTATGTAGATGAGAAAGAGCTTTTTAGTTATGGCGAACGGGACCATTTAAATCATCTCCGTCAAGTGATGGAAATCCTACGGCGAGAAAAGCTCACTATGAATCTTTTCAAGTGCATCTTTGTGACCGATAGCGTGATTGTTTCTCGCTTTTGTCGTGTCCGCCGATGGCCAACAAGTCGATCAAGAGTTGGTTCAGGCTATAGTCGAGTGGCCTAGACCCAAGACCATTGGTGAAGTTCGTACTTTCCATGGTCTAGCTACTTTCTATCGGCGATTTCTACGGAATTGAAGGCGATTTCTATCGGCGATTGCATGAAGCAAGGGAGCTTCGAATGGACTAAAGCAGGCGACGAAGGCTTCCCTTTAGTCAAGAAGAAGATGCCTTAAGAGAAAAGAAAAGTGCTCCTATACTCGCCTTGCCGGATTTCGAAAAAGTTTTTCAAGTAGATTGCGAGGCTTCGCACTTGGGTATAGGCGCTGTCCTAAGTCAAGAGGGACAACCTAAGGCATTCTTTAGCGAAAAAGTCAATGATGCAAAGAAGCGCAACCTATGACGTCGAGTTTGATGCGATCGTGCAAGCGCCATTATCTCATTCAAAGGGACTTTCTTTTGTTCTCCCATCATGAAGCATTGAAGTTTTTGAAGGCCCAAAAGAAGCAACATCACCGGCATGCCAAGTGCCTTTCTTTTCTTCAATCATAGTCAGAAAGAGTCTTTCTCTTTAACAAGATAGTATAGAAATTGGAAGTACTGATTGTTACATATAAAAAATATATATGCCTATTGTTCTTTAGTTCATAAAATCTTTGTCTTTTGCTTTTAGAAGACCATGCATACCTTCCAGAAGCATTCCGGATCCCTCACCTTTGCCGGACTTTCTTTCTCCTTACCTTCTCTATGAAAACAACCCCTATCTCAACAAGGCTTCTCTTCGGCCTTTAGAAGAGCTTCTCTTCTTGTCCTCAGATGCCGCATCAGAAGCTTTCCTTTGACTTTTTTAGGCTATTCACTGCCTTGTGTCCTTTCTCTCCACATTTAAATTCTACTTTATCTAAGCCCTCATAAAGCACTTTCCAGGAGTCTCTTTCTCCATTCAAATAAATTGACAGAAATTCTTTTCTTTCCGAAGTGAAAGGAAGAGCCACGCCTCGCATAATCTAGGCTTTCGCTCACTCAATCCCAGGGAAGAGGCACACTCGCAACGAGAGAGCTCACTCGAGCCGAGCAAGGGAACACAGGGAAAGCTAAAGCTAGGGGCTCAGACTGAATCGATAGGAAACACGTTACCCACCCACATACACAGGATCAGAGGAAAAGACTCCATCAAGACGAAGGAAATCACTCATAGTCAATCGAGAGAGCTCACTCATAGATCACTCCCAAAGGAAAGGGAAGGGAGTTCAAGTGCAGAATCGAGCAAATTCAGGTGCATAAGCGTCTCAGAACCCGGTTGAAGAAGCACTACCCGAGTCTTTGCCCCAGCCGTTGCAAAGTCCGTTTGAGAGCCAATAGTTTCATTTCCAGTTTCATATCGAAAAAATTCCATATCAAAAAAGAAAAAATAATTAAAATTACCTCACTTACCCTCGCATCTTGACCCTATACAGGTCAAGATCCTTAATCAATTGATCCAGAGCCGGGGGAGAGCCGGAAGCTTCAGCAATAGCATCAGTACTAACCAGAGTAGAGGCAGATCCAGAGGTGGGAACAGCAGTTCGAGAGCCCTACGCGTCCCTCCCATTTCGTCAGTCATCACTTTGCCCAAAAGGATCCCTTCCCTTCCATTTATAGATCGGGATCCATCAGT
Organism: Protea cynaroides; assembly: GCA_028583415.1. Classification (NCBI taxonomy): domain Eukaryota; kingdom Viridiplantae; phylum Streptophyta; class Magnoliopsida; order Proteales; family Proteaceae; genus Protea; species Protea cynaroides. The sequence continues at coordinate 4,145 of JAMYWD010000838.1, read as the reverse complement.
GGCAGAGGCAGAGACATAGACAAAAATGGCAAGAAGTAGGGGCTGCGGGTACAGTTGATAAAGATTGAATGGAGTTCGGTAAAAAGTTTTTTCGCACTAGCCCAATGGGAGGGACCTCGCTTCACTGAATAACCAGTTGACTCAGGTGTTTACCTTTTTCCGGGTTACCCCACGGAGGTAGCGGGAGCACCCAACACCCGGGGGGTTAAGCTAGGCAATATAGGCAGCATCCTGGCCACCACCTGTCAACGCTTTCCTATTAGCTTAGTGTTAGATAGGTCAATAGGTTCCCAATGGGTGCTTCAACCGTGGGTCCATTTATTCACCGGTTATGGATTTGCATCTGCATCTGCCGTTGGTGGTTATTGATCTCGGTCTGACGTTCGGAAAAACTTACAGTTCTCTGGCGCACCTAATGCGGATCATAGTTCCAGTTCTCGCCGCACTCTTTACCACCACTCCTTGTTACTGCTCTTGCAACGGATCTTGGTACCTGCCTTAACCACTACCCTATCACTTACACCAACCGTCTCAATAGTCTTTTGGAAAGAGTAGGGTAGAGGCGAGCAACAACAATTATGAAGTACGAAGCGGGGTTCACCGGGCAACCGACACCTATATGAATGAAGCGGCCCTGACAGGCCCCCTCAATTACCTGGCGATAACACAATTACCTGCCTATCACTAAAATCCCTGGGCGGTATCCCGAAACTGGCTTTTGCTCGTAAAAGCTCATAGGCTCTTACAACTACACTCGGCCTTCAAACTCGTTCCGCAAACAACACTCGCTTTCAAGTTCCGTTATGATAATACTATATGAAACCACAAGAATCAAATGTCCGACCAACACTTTGACTGCTGGAGACACCACTGCAGTTCACGATGCCGAGGGTAGCACCGAGGAACGGTCAACGCAGAGAGAAGCGACTATGAAGAGGGTAGCGAAGGGGTAGCCATCAAGCAACGGGTGCCGTATGCGAATAACCGGTCCATTTTAGAGTTTCCGATCATTTTGTGAACTCTTGTTTTGGGCGGATACTGGAACGGCATTGGTCTCGACTACAACCATACGAGATTTCCGGTTCAGACGACAGGACCACTGAGCAAGTCTCGACAGAGACACCACTACTACCAGACCTGGCCGGGCTTCCGCTACTAGAACAGAACAGGATACGCCATTGCTTCATCAGTCTGAGACTCGAGAACTGGACCCTGACATCACAGCCAATCGAGATCTTATTCTACGATAATCGAAAAGATATGAGGAAACCCACGCCTTCAAAGCACGAACACAGGAAGGCGAGTATAGGAGCCTTGAACACGTTCGACTCAATATGCCCAATGCGAGATCGGTCACTCGCTTAGACGCTCATTACGCTCCACTCCTTCACCACGCAACAGGCCCATATTTGAGCCCATTAGCCGGGAATTCAAGCTAGCCCAATATGACCAACGCCCTATCCACTGCCCTTGAAAGCACAGGTAGCGATACGATAGCTTCATACCGGTACAGTAGCACAAGCCACCTACCGCATTCCACTACCGATACCGCAAGGCAGGCTAAGACAGGGGGGTTCTTCCCCGGAAAGACACACTGACCAACCGCCCATCCACCCTTATGAAATGAAAGAACAGATAGGAGACCACTTATCACTCTCAAGGAGAGACAAGAGACAGCATTGATCACATTTGATTTACCAGGCAGGCTCAGACAACAGGACACCGAAGAAGCGGATCTCGAAAAGAGATGCAACTCATACACGCCTGCTTCTGGCTTATAGGATACTCAAGCAGAACATGCATGATACGCCATTGCTAAAAAAATAGGAAATGAAATTGGCGTGACCAGCCATTGCTTCAGGTTCGGGGATCTGTTTCCACAAAAAGAAGGCACGAGAGGAAACCTGACCTTCACCTTTTTGTCGAAAGCCCTTGTCATACGAGCTTGATATAACTCGAGTTGTTGTTGAGCTGCAAGCCGTCGTTCATCGAGAGCTTCCAATTCGGACAGCCGTCAGGTAGCGAAGCTTACTCGGTGAGCGAGCTCTGGATTGCCACGCGTAACGAAGGGATTTGAACTTCGAGGGTTCCAAACCTCTCCACCGAACAGACAGTCATATGGTGTCGCCTTAGTGGCCGACTTAAACGTCGTACGGTAGGGTGGTCGTAGATCAGGCTGGTTGTAAATCAGCGCTACCGCGCTTTACTAATAGGGGCGCGCTAGCGCGCGAATCCCTTGCTTGGTTACTCTATAAGGGCGCGCGCCTTACTCTAGTAGGGGCCTTTAGTTAGGAGTAGGGCCGTTGCTTGGTTACTCTAAGGGGCAAGAATCAACTCCCTGAGCGCCCGTTCCTCTCCCTCTCGAAGAATCAGTGATTGAATGGACCACGATCCTTTGATGGAGACCACTTACCTGTGAAGCCTTTACGCTAATTCATGAATTGAATTAGGGTAAGTCCAGAGCCCCCGTTCTCCGGTAATAGGTACTCAAACTGAAGTGGATTCTAGGCTTCGGAAGAAAGAAAAGCTTTAAGAGAAGCTGGGAGGCAGTCAACAAAGAGTGAAAGCCTAAAGGAATGCTTTGAGTCAGGCGGGTCAGGTCTAGTTGTAGGGCAAGTAGAGACGTGACGCTTGAAGGCAAGTCGGGAAATCAAAGTAGTCCCTGATCGGTCAGTCGGGAAGTTAAAGCAGTCTCCGTCTGTTAAGAAGAAGAAGAAACCACTCACGACTGATCGAGCATTTTCTGAAAATGAAGGCCAAAGAATATAATGGTAAGCCAGCAGATCCTTTGTGGCCAGCACACTGGATTGACGAAATGGAAAGAAATTTCATCTTGATGACGGTAAATGAGGAGGAGAAAGTACTGTGTGCAACCTTCATGCTGAAAGGCGATGCACACCACTGGTGGAAGTCCACATGGACTTATCTGTTAACAAAGCACACCCAATTGACCTGGGCTATATATAAAGAGGCATTCTTTGAAAAGTATTTTACTAGAAGTTTTAGAGATTCTATGGAGAGAGTGTTCCTGAGTTTATATCAGGGGAAAATGACCGTGGATGCATACCAACAGCGTTATGAGGAGCTATTTTTCTTTCCACCTGCAAGCATGCAAGAGGAAAATACTAAGACCCAAAGGTTCGTCATGGGAATTAGGGGAAGCATTCGCGAGAATGTTCTGGGACTGGAAAAGAAGGTCTACAATGAAGCAGTACAAATTGCTCGAGTAATAGAGTCGAGCCAGAAAGAGAGCTATTTCGCTCAGAATAGAGGTATCAAGAAGTCAAATGGGAATTCTTATAACGGAGGGAATACAAGGACATTCAAATCCTTCCGTACTCAAGTTTTCAATGCTACAGCCAAGACTACTCCAGCATCTCAACCGCAACAAAAGCAAAACAATAAAGGAGTAAAATGCTTTAACTGCAACCAAGTGGGACATTATTTCAGGGAGTGTCCAAAACCCAGGAAGCAGCTACAACAAGGAAAGTTTTATGCTGTTACATCTGAGGAAGCTACCGCATCGCCTGATGTGGTCACAGGTATGACCTGAACCTTTTATTTTGTGTTACATTGTGTGAGCATGTAGACTAAATTAAAACAAATCACAGGTATCATACCTATTAATGGCATACCCGCTAGAGTACTCTTTGATTCTGGAGCTACTCATTCTTTTATATCTATGTCATTTGGAAAGAAGCTGAATCTACCCCTCAAATATTTAGACTACAAACTGTTTGTACGATCGCCTATGGGATTAGAAGTGGAATTAGAAAAGGGTTATGGACCATGTCCAGTTCTTATTGACGAGAAGACTTTGGACGCAACCTTGATTCAACTTGAGATGGCAGACTTTGACGTCATCTTGTGAATGGACTGGTTAGTTCGGCATTCTGCAAACCTATTATGTGCAGAAAAGAAGCTGACATTTAAAGACAAGGAAGGAGCAGAGTTTAGTTTTGTGGGAACCAAACTTCCCCATAAACGAAAACTCATCCTCTCTGCATTAAAGGCTAGGAAATGCCTCGAGAAAGGAGGAGTTGGGTATTTAGTATCAGTGGTCGACCTCACCAAGGAAGCACCACAAATGGAGGATATTGATGTTGTGCGTGACTTTCCAGATGTATTTCCTGAAGAACTATCAG
>JAMYWD010000835.1:0-25000 GCA_028583415.1 Protea cynaroides | reverse complement strand
TCATCATCATCGGCAGGATCCGCATGAGCTCTAGCAACGGCAGCAGCGGCCCCCTCGCCGCGCCCATCTCAATGCTAGTGCGAGGGCGCACCATCTCGCTCCTATCCTCGCCACTAACTTGGACATCCCGCATGCCCATCTTGCGCATAGCCTCCCAATCAAGAGGCGACGAGAAGGTCTTCTCCCGAATCTTCTCATCCACTAAGTCAACCCCCGTGCAGGTCAGCAATGCGGTGATCATACGCCCATAGGGCAGATTACCCCTATGACCGGACAATGTAGCACTAATCATGGTCCGCATGATGATGTAGGGAAGGCAGACCGGGCTGCCTAGTGCGGATACTATATATCGTAAACCGGGTCAGCCGAGAAACCCTCTCGTAGTGGCCACTCTGCGGAATCGGATTATGCTGGATAATCTTGCAAAAGACCCGTGGAGCTGGACGCATATAACAAGCTCTCATCCGCCACCCGATCAGGTCGTCGAATAACTGATTGTCGATCTCAGCCCTCATCTCCATGGAAACAAACCGGGGCCCTCCATGCGCACAAGACACCATGGGGCCATCATAAGGAATGCCCAGCAGGTCGGCCGCTTGCCGATAGTCAAATGAGATATTCACCCCTTTGACGTAGCCGGTGATACGCAACTCTTGACCACTTCAACGCCATTGTAATTCCCCACTACCTGGAGATTACAATAGAACTGGGCGCACCAAGTCCGGGCGTGTGCACGCATCGTAAGTGATGACAGGGAGCCACCCCATATCACCGAATGCTCTCTCCACATTGAACAGGGCTAGCTCAGCCAAGTTCACCATACGACCACCCTCTACCTTCTTACGGACATAGTGGGCATACTGTGCCTCGGCTTCGTTGGAGCGGAAGCGAAGGGGATCACGAACTCTGGGTACCTTGGTACGAGCCATGGTATCTGTAGATAAGAAAGAAAAAGGGAGACAAGGAGTTAATAGGATAAAAATCCAAAATTTGACATTATAACGACGTAAGTTGGCCAAAAGCCTCACTTTTCACCCATACACGTGGGCAGGAGGACTTACGTAGGTTCCAACATATCCTACAACACTCACACAGTAGGAAATTGGAACTAATGAAGTCCAATTTGAAGGAATTTCAAGAAATCGAAAAATTTCGACAAATTAGGGCAAAAAGAGCAAAAATCCAAGTTTCTCGATAACCAACCGATGAAACTCGAAACTTTTTGAGGGCTTTCGTTCCTCGAGACACCAATAACAAAAGCCCCCAATAAAAATCAAATTTTTACGGTTGGAAAAAGTTTAATTTGAAAAATACAAGTTAAATGGATAAAAAAGCTAGAAAAGAAAACCTAAAAACAGGGGAAAATGAGAAAACATACCTGTAGGGATGATGTGGACGTCGAAACCCGGATCCAAACTGACCAAAATAGTGAAGTGGCACTGTAGCAACTCAGAGGGGAGAGACGAGTCGAAACGGGAGGGAAATAACAAAGAATGAACCCAGAATCGGATCTTAAAAGTCTGATTTTTGGTCAGAGGGTCGGACAATTCGACCCTCCCATCGACCCTCGGATCGACCCTCCCATCGACCCTCAGCTCTAGGGAATCTGACAGAAAACTAAGGGTCGGATACTGAGGGTCGGACATACCATTGACCCCCACCATCGACCCTGCATAAAAAAGACAGTATTTTTCACAGAATGATCTGAAAAATTTGAAATTTTATATCGGTTAGCGTGCCTACATGAAGTATAAATGATTGTCTCACCTATTTTGATGATTTTCAGGCACCACCAATCTCAAAAGAAAAACATGTCTGGACGTAGAGTGACCAGGCAGAGTCGGAATGCAGTTCCACCACCACCACCACCGTAGAGGAGACCAGCCGAAAAATATATATGTACCAGGAAATCCAGATCGGGCAAGTCCTACCAACTTGCCACCTCCACCACCGGAGTTAGCAACCGTGGTAATGAATTTAGCACAAAGCCGCAAATGCATGCAACATGCACAGGCTCAAATGCAAGTTGCAATGGGAATTATGTTCCAAGCCGCACATGCTACACCCATGCAGACCGGACAAGCCGGAGCCCCCGTGGGTAACCACCCAAAGACCTCAAACACCTCAACCACCAGCCGCACGGATTCCAGCACCAGTCCGGAAGCAGCTCAGGTTAACTATCAGTATCCACCACCTATGTTTGGGGCATACCCCAAAATCAGATGGATCACTCTCGACTGGTTGAGAAATTTTTGAAGATGAAGCCCAAGGAATTTAACGGCAAACCGTCTGATCCGTTAGGGCCAGCACACTGGATCGACGAGATGGAGAGAAACTTTCTTATGTGCCACCTTCATGCTCAAAGGCGATGCACATCATTGGTGGAAATCTACCCGAGCCTATCTATTGACCAAGCACGCCCTATCGACTTGGGCTATTTATAAAGAAGCTTTCTTTGAGAAGTATTTTCCACGAAGCTTCAGAGATTCTATGGAGAAGGAGTTCCTGAGTTTATATCAGGGACAGATGTCAGTGGATGCATATCAACAGCGTTACGAAGAGCTGTTTTTCTTTGCACCACTTAGTATGCAGGAAGAAGACACAAAAACCCATAGGTTTGTCATGGGACTGAGAGGAAGCATCAGAGAGCACGTTCTGAGCTTGGAAAAGAAGGTATATAATGAAGCTGTCCAAATTGCTTGAGTTATAGAATCGAGCCAGAAGGAGAGTTATTTCACACAGAACAGAGGTATAAAAAAGGCCAGCTGGAAATACTTACAACGGAGGGAACAACAAGACATTTAAACCCTTCCGTGCTCAAGGCTTTACTGCTGCACCCAGGACTACTCCAGTAGCTCAACATCAGCCAAAGCCAAATTCTGATGGCCCAAAGTGTTTTAACTACAACCAAACGGGACATATGGCAAGGGAGTGCCCTAAGCCCAAGAAGCAGTTACATCAGGGACGAGTATATGCTGTTACATCCGAGGATGCTGCCGCATCACCCGATGTGGTCACAGGTATGACTGAAACCTTTTAAAGTTGTAATTACATTGTATGAGCATATAGACTAAGTAAAATAAATCACAGGTATCGTACCTATAAATGGCGTACCCGCTAGAGTACTCTTTGATTCAGGAGCTACTCATTCCTTTATATCGGCATCATTCGAAAAGAAGCTAAATTTACCCATCAAAACATTAAACTACAAATTACTTGTACGGTCACCGATGGGGTTAGAAGTGGAATTAGAGAAAGGATATGGACCATGTCCAGTTCTCATTGGCGAGAAAACCTTAGATGCAACCTTGATACAATTGGAGATGGCAGACTTTGACGCCATCTTGGGAATGGACCGGTTAGCTCGGCATTCTCGCAAACCTATTATGCGCCGAAAAGAAGCTAACATTTAAAGACAAAGAAGGAGCAGAATCCAGTTTTGCGGGAACCAAACTTCCCCGTAGACGCAAGCTCATACTCTCAGCACTAAAGGCTAAGAAGTGCCTTGAGAAGGGGGCAGTCGGGTATCTAGTATCAGTGGTCGACCTAACCAAGGAAGCACCACGAATGGAAGACATTGTTGTCGTGCGGAACTATCCCGACGTATTTCTGGAGGAACTACCAGGATTACCACCCGATCGAGCCACAGAGTTTGTGATAGATCTTATACCTGGAGCCGCACCAGTATCAAAAGCACCTTATAGAATGGCTCCTACTGAACTAAAGGAACTGAAAGTGCAACTACATGAACTGCTGGACAAGGGTGATATTCGACCCAGTATATCACCATGGGGAGCACCGGTATTAATAAAGATATGCTACGAGCATGTGTAATGGATTTCAAAGGATCATGGGATGAAAAGTTACCATTGATCGAGTTCGCTTATAACAATAGCTATCAGGCTACTATACAGATGTCACCTTATGAAGCACTGTATGGCAGGAAGTGTCAAACTCCTTTGTTTTGGAATGAAGTTGGAGAACGTAGTATTGTTGGACCGAAATTTGTTGAGAAGACTTGCCGAGTGGTCGACATTATCAAGGAAAGAGTGAGAACAGCTCAGAACCGGCAGAAGCAATATGCAGATACTCGACGCAGAGATCTGGAGTTCGCCGTAGGTGATAAAGTATTCTTGAAGGTATCGCCTATGCGAGGATTAAAAAGGTTCGGACAGAAAGGGAAACTAAGTCCAAGATATGTCGGGCCGTATGAAATTCTAGCTAAGCGTGGGAAAGTGGCTTATCAGTTAGCACTACCACCATCTATGTCAAGTGTGCATGATGTATTTCACATTTCCCTAATGAAGAAGTATGTCAAGGATCCAACGCATGTTTTGACAGTAGATTTACCAAAATTGACTGATGATTTGACATTCGAAGTAACACCAACAGAAATCACCAGCCGAAAGGTTCAACGTCTACTCAACCGAGATATCTATTATGTTAAGGTCACATGGAAAAGTAGAGATATGGAAGAAATTACATGGGAATAAGAAAATGTTATGCGAAAGCAATACCCTCACTTATTTGATTCAGAAGGTACGTACAATTTTGAGGACAAAATTTTTATAAGTAGGGGGGAGTTGTAAGACCCATGTCAATCTAACCCAGTCTTATCACCTTGAACCTGGTTTACCCATCATGGTCGAGTCAAATGGACCAAGGGCGTGAAGGAGATCGAGATCCCGTGCATCAAATCGACCCTAAAAACACTTAATTTAAGGGGAGGGTCGCATACCCAGCCAAGGAGGGTCGGACCCCCCAAAACAGAAAGTCAGACCCACAGTTTTGAACGGAGGGTCGGACAACTTAGAGAACCCAGGGTCGACGGGATCATCGACCCTCCCATCGACCCTCAGTTGCCGTCGAAACTGAAATTAGAAAAATTTCCTAATTTTCGATTTGGATTCTTTCCTAATCTCAAAGGGACTTATTTTAGGATGTTCCTACTCTATTTAAAGGACGTCCCTAAGCCTCTTTCACTCCTTTTACAACCCTAATTGAATTGAGAGAAAGATAAGAGAAGGAAAAGGAGAAGAAGAGAAGCAAGGAAGAGAAGAAAGCCAAAACAAGAAGAGTTGCAGAGAAGGAGTAATCTTCTCAGGTATGAATAATAATTCCATGAGTTTCTACAGACCTTAGATTAGATAATGAAGAGAGTGTGATCTCGGCGAAACCCAAACCATCAATCCATGGTTAGGTTTTCATGAAAAACCATGGGAGAATATATGAAAGCTATATAGGTGGATGCTTCATGATTCTAGACCATGGAATGAATGTTGAATGGACTGTAGGAGCAAGCCATAGGACCCCAAACACGAAGAATGGACTAAAAAGAGGGAAATTGACCAAAATACACCGAGGGTCGCACAGAGGGTCGATGACCATCCGACCCTAGGTGATCCTGAGTATCGACCCTCAGTGTTCGGGAAGTCCAGATTGGGGAAGGTCGCACCCAGGGTCGATCAGGACTCCGACCCTACCTCCGACCCTCGCCAATCGTAATGGTTTTAAAAAATTAGAATAAATTCTAATTAAATTTTATCGACTTTGTTAGGTCTTCTAGCAATATAATAGCAATATAAAGGTGATTCTAAAGCTTGGAAAAGTATCTATTAGCAAGCTAAGGTGAGGAAACAGAACTCTAAACTAATTGGTTAATAACAAACTGTTTTCTATTTTCTTGAGTCCAATGCCATGCTTGATTCTATGCGACTATGTTTGTAATGTGCATACAACATGTCATCCAATATTTCTATTACTTGTTCATGCATATTTACTTTATGGTTTATAACATGATGATGATGATGATGATGATAGGAATAGGCATGTGATTGTATGTGTGTGGTTGGTGTACTTGATGCGAGCGAGTATCAGGGGAGGTGTGATGAGAACGTCAATAAACGTTAACCTTTGGCGGGTCTCAGCACTTTAGCTCTATCTCTAACTCAAGTCTTGTGCATTAGCATCGTCCTATCGCCATTACTTTAGCAGAACTATTATGTCGTAGAGTATCAGGGGATGTGGTCTCGGTCCTTGTAGTCTCTAACTCTACCGGGGGGCCTTAGCTCTATCTCTATGGACATTCTGAGGGATGCTGGGGTGAGGCCTTGGATACACTTTTTGGCATTAGGATTGGTTAGTTGCGAGCCCAGTTTTCAGCCCTCGCCAACAGGGGCTTACGTGTTGGTATGGCACTATATAGCAATAAACGTTAACCTTTGTTATATAATGTTAATGATTGGGTGCTTGTGAGTCGACGATAAACGTTACCTTCGGGCGGCGTCACACACTTGTGTATAGAGGCGGGGTCAATAAACGTTACCTTTGACTACCTTAACCTTTCTATTGCATATTGCAAACTATAAACCAGACCAAAGATATGAATTGATTGCATGCATATGTACTATTGCATTGTATTGTTTGCTCACTGAGCCGTGATGTGTGCTCACCGAGCCGTGATGTGTGCTCACCCCTCGACGTCGAATATTTTTAGTTGATGATACAGGTTTCACAGTTGAAGAATATATAAATGCTCCAGCGTACGGGAACGTAGCAGCGATGGAGGTTGAAGCTGAAGTGGATACACATGACTCCTCTTGCGAGTGCAACTCATGTGTATTCGATTAGATATTTTTTTAGTTTTCTTTATTTGGATTTATTAAAGACATGTATTTGATATTTATTTATGTTTCAGTTGATACCGAATAATTTCTATTTAAATATTAATATCACAAAGAGTCTTCTCGCTCATTTTATTATAAGACTTCCGCTATTGTGTATTTACTCTGATTATGATTATGGATGTATGGAGTTTAGATAACACGAGTATAGCCTACTCGAGATCCTGGTTGAACCGTTGGTTTATTAGCGGTTCATCACACCATTCTGAATAGTACGGAATTGGGGTGTGATAATGGGAAGGTAGGGTTCTTATACAGGGAGAGTGTCCTTATAAGGATTTAACTCTCGTATGAAAAGGTTTTCATGTAAGAGTAAGGAGGTGGGTCCTACCAAATTCCATTTACGAATTGGAATTTGGGTTGTTCAGTGGCACTAATGGTGACATTGCCTGCAAGACCGAACAAGCTCAACCAGTCAAACTGGTCAAAGTTTAAGTTGCCAATTTTTCACTTTGATGCGTGGCTTTGTCATTCGGCTCTCTAGTCTGATCCGATTATGATTGAAAGACCTATCACGAAACGATAACCCATGTTAGACCAGATTTGTGGAGTGCGGGTCTTACAAGTCCTATATAGGGTTAATAATATGCATAAATAGTTATTACAGTTATTGGATGACATGTTATCACATAGTAATCCAAACAATAGCAAGCACATGAGCACAGAAAACAAGAAAATAAAACAAAGCTAATCCCTCACCTGTAATTGGTGAACTAATCCCTACTTTGTAGCAGACAGAGTCCTTCTCTAGTTTCCTATGTCAGCTTACCTTGTAATAAGCCTAGGGTATCCTCATTAGTTTTAGGAACATGTCCTAGGGTCAGTTGGTCAAGTCTCAAGATCCTTGGTTGAAGATTCAACCAAAACAGGCTTGCTGTTAACAGGTGGTCGATGGAGGTGGTCGATCAAACTCATTTTATCAATTGGTTAGGTATTTTGGTTAATATTGATTCTAAAGGCTTACACCTCTTTGGGTACACTTCTACAGAGGTTTTATGATAGATTTCAACCACTGATCAGGATAGAATCATATTCCCATAGTTTATATGCAAGTATGGTTCTCGATTGCGAATGTCAGTTGTACAACCATACATGCTTACACTCTTGGGGATACATTCTAATCAAACCAATCATTCTATCATGTTTATTACATCATTCCTGAGGTGTGGGATGGTCAACTTAGTTCAACGGGTCAATTGGGATTAAAAATACCAAGTTTACACCTCATTGTGACTCGAGCGGTCGATCACAGTATGGGTGGTCAAGTAGTCCACTTTTGTCAATCGCCCGTGTCGACCCCTTGTACCAGTGAGTATGGACTGATAATGATTTGATCCGATCTCCGTGGCACTGGGTCGAGGGCAATCCCAGAGGGTTGTTAAGGGTCTGTACTACATTAATGATCACTTCCCAACAATAATTCAATATTATAATTCATTATCATGACCTATATTCATATTTTTTCATCAATTTAAGCATCATAAGCATTAGTAAGTAATTTTACATTAATGTTCATTAATGGCTACTAGAATTCTATTCCAACATGATCAGAGGTTGAGTTTTACCTCATAGGATCATAATAGGGTCGTTTTAGGTAAGGAAAGAATAGTTTGGAGGTTACCATATAGCTTTTCCAATTATTGATACAACAAAAAGCTCGAGGGAGGACCCCCAATGGTAATTCTTCCTCTTCTTCTTCCTTCAACCTTGCTCCAATTCTCTCTCTCTCTCTCTCTCTCTCGCTCTCTCTCTCTCTCTCTTTCTCTCTCTTAAAACGTGTTAGAACTGTTATGGTTCTCAATTTAGGGTTTTAGAGAATTTTATTAGGGAGTTATCCAAGAGTTAGCAAGCAACTCTTCCCTTGAGAGTCCTACTACAAGTAAAGGAGTATTAGAGGAGGCTTTGAGGTTGTCAATTGACACTCCAACATAGTAAAGGATGGGTCCCACATGAATAGGGACGATCATGGATGCTTGGGAACCAGTTAGAACCAAGCCCAAACAATTAGACTCGAATTGGCCCAATTATGGGTTCAGGTGGCTGATCACAGGGTGGGCGGTCAATCAAGCTCATTTCATCGACCACCTTGGTCAACCGCCAAACTCGAACTGATTCAGGTTGGTCAAGTCATGGTTGGTTCGACTGATTTACCCCAAATAAAGCTTTTATATTTAAAGTAAAAGGGTTTTGGCTCTTACCTATAGTTTAATACACTCCAATGCAAATACAAATGGTAGGCTCATGTCAACAAGAAAACCTGTTACGTGAGAAAAATTCAAATTAGTCTGTATTTTTTGAAAAATTTCCACATAGATCCCAAGAACTATCAGTAACATCATCTACCACCCACAGGTTTGGAAAATCATCAACTGCACCCACTTAACTGACGGAAATCACTTAAAATGTTGATAAACATTTTTACCCTTCATATTATAAATTGAAAATTTTAAAAAATAGGTAAAAGTACTAGTTTGACCCATTTAGTCTTTATTTATTTCATTTTCACTCTCAGGTGAGCTCACCAATCGTAGTTCAATGTCGCAAAAGTTCTGTTTCTTGCGACGATGAGAAACCTCGCAAAATTGCGATGATTGCAACTCCGTTGAATTACTAGAGCAGCGTCGCATCTCCATTCATAATGAACCATGATCCAAAATTTCTACACTTCTTGTTATCAATAAGAAATAGCTTTTCTGGATGGACTTTTGGGGAAGTAGTATTTTAATTCCAGCTTTTGTTGTTTCCTTTTTCTCGATTTTATTCTGGTGTTTTCAGAGAGACGCTTTGTTTTTGGAGTCTGTTTTCCCATCGAATCTATCCCTTATTTTGCAAATCTTGCTATTCCTAATTACCACAGTTTTCTGTTCTTTTTTTGTCCGAGTCTCTGTGTAGATCAACATATTTCTTGCTTCTTTGTGGTTGACACTTGGAAGGCTTTAGTTCCTTTCGTTTATGGTAACTTCGATAATGAAGGCAGAAAGTGAATCTGATTTTGTTTTGTTTTCTTTCTTTTTTTTATTTTTTTATTTTTTTGCTTCTCTCAGAGAAACTTGAAACATGTCCTCAAATAGTAACGACGATGAATCTATTACTGAACCTGAGGATATCATCTGAAGAACCCTACTCAGTTTCTCACGCTTCAAAAAAATTATTTGTGGAAAATTAATTAAAAATCTTTTAGATCCTTGTAATGAAATCTCCAACCCACTATTTGGTTGCAAACCCTTGATTTGAAAGCTCCTTTTAACTTTTATACCCAAATTAAAAACCGAAATGACATATTTGGTGGTGAAAATCTTGAATCATGGGATTTGATTTTTTCATGCGTGGAAGCTACGTATCTAGATTTGAATCGCTCAGAGGTAACAATGAAGGGCGTCTTCGATTCCCATGGCGGGAGGAATTGAAGAATTGCCAACAACAGTGAGGGAGATCTGAGATATGAGCTTCGAACTCTGCAACTCAAAAAATAAAAAAAGCGAGGAAGAAGAAATACTTGATGAAGATTGCTTGTTTGAGCGAAGATATCGGGATTGGACAGATTCAATGCAAGGTGAAGTTCAAAAATGCATCTGATTTAGGGATTTTATTTCGTTTCAATTCGAGTTAAATGGGACAGAAGAATTCTTCTTGTTGTAGCGTCATGAAGAAAAAAAACTTCAGTGTAAAATAAACCAAAACTAAAAGGGAAAATAAGTCAGAATAAGAAGAAGTTGGGCAGGTAAAATAGTCTGTTACCCTTCCACTAAGGACAATATTGTAAGACCCGCACTCCATGAACCTGATCTAAACCTTTCATTCATGTCGTAACAGGTCTTTCAATCATCACCGGGCCAGACAGGATGAGCAGATGACAAGCAAGTATGAAAATGGACCTCAAAGTATGATATATTTCATACCGGTCGATGGTACCGGTCTATGGTACCGGTCGACCGGTATAGCCTGCGCAGTAGACTTTCCTAATGTTAGGGGGCTTTCTAAACTCAACCCTAGCCTATATAAGGACCCTTAAACCTCCTAAAATCCTTTTCATTGATCCTTACAAACCCTAGAGAGGAGAAAGAGATTGAAGAAGAAGAAGAAGCTAGGAAGGAGAGGGAAGAACCGCTATTGCCATTGGACGAAGAACACATTACCGCGAATTAACGGTAAGTGCTTAAACCTTCCTCTACGTTAAGCGTTCTATAATGGTTAGTCATGATTGGATCAATACCATGCAAGGTGAGGTATTGATCTAAACCATATTTTTGCCGTCAAACCCTAATCTAGTCGATAAACCCTAGATTCAAGTTCTAGGTTGAAGATCATCGAAACTAAGACTTGAATGGAGTTAGAAACAACTCTAACTCAGTGCTCGGACCTAGAATGTGTAGGAGAAACCTTAGAATCAATAGGGGGTGACCGACGGAAGGCGAGAACTTGGTGTATGGTCTTCCGGAGACATACCGATCGACCATACCGGTCGCACCATATGCGACCGGTACTGCGACCGTAACTCCCGGAGACTGGTCTGTGGGGACCAGTCGACCATACCGGTCGCACCTTTCCCCATAGTGCCGCGGCCAGTACCTGCGACCGGTACCCTCTATCGGTCTGCTCTATGAGAAGTGTTTTGACCTTGTTGGTTTTCCGACCAACATAAACCCTAAGAAAAACTATTCTAACTCAACCCTAACATCGTGTAGGACCTTGTGATAGCAAGTTTGGATTCTGTGACGCGGAGCAAGCTATCAATCAAGCGTCAGGTAAGGGAATCAGACCTAAACCCTAATAATTTAATAACAGTAAAACGTTGTTAATAATTACGATTCTATGGACTGGTGTTTGTGCATACTCGCATGTCATCTTTACTTTCAATTATTATTATTGTTCATGCATACTCGCTATGCTAGGATGTGACTGTTAGGCATGTGATTATTTTCGTTAGTGTGTAGAATGAGAAGAGCCTGGGGTTTGGGATCATTCCTCGCACTAGCACATTTTCGTATCGTTTCTATCTTAGTATGCTTGGTGCAGGTAGGGTATCAGGGGGAGGAAGTGGCACTGTGGTCTCCGGCCTAGCCACTAGACTCTAGCTCTATCTCTATGTTGTAGGAAGCTGTGCTGTGATAGAGCCTACTGTGATGACATATAGGATTAGTTAGTTGTGAGTCCAGTTTGCAAGCCCTCGCCAATAGGGGCTTACGTGTTGGTATGGGTAGGGTATCAGGGGAAGTGTTGGCGGTGTTTGATCCGAACGCTTTAGCTCTATCTCTATTTCATGGTGGGTACATGTGGGACGACAGTGGTGTTTCATCCAATAGACGGCTTCACACACTCGTGTATAGAGGTGCGGTGGCCGCCAATCCTTTCTATAGCACATTGCAAACTTAAAATCAGACCATAATGTGAATGTTACTCATGCATATGTTTGTTGCATTGTCTGATTGTCTTACTGAGCTAAGTTGTGAGCTCACCCTTGCGTACACACTATTTTTAGATGTTGATGCAAGTTACACTGTGGAGGATTATATGGATGCTCGCGTATGGAGGTGTTGCTGCTTTAGAAGTGCAAGCAGGAGAGGACGAGCATGACGTTTCATGCGAGTGCCCTTTCTGCGTGTACCTCTAGGATTTGTTTAGTTTATTTATTTATTTTCAGTTGGATTTACAAATTGATGTAAGGATATTTATTTACATTTTGGTGTAGAAAATAATTGGATATTTTACTTAAATTATCAATAGCGAATTCAGTTCATTTAATTTAAGATTTTTGCTGTATTTTATTATATTCTTATTATGGTTATGTGCAATGGTTTGTATGAGTGGACACGATCTTATTGATATCCTGGTGTGGACCGTTGGTTCAGTGACGGTTCACTCACACTTCTGGTTCAATCGAAAATGGGGTGTGACAAATATTGTCTATAAAAAGTTCGATTTGAGTTGACATCAGCATCTAACAGGACTCTGTTAACAGAGTAGGCCTCTTTGATTAATGGTGCAAAGATTATGGGTGGTAGTTGATAATGTCAGAAACCTATAGGTGGTAGATGATGTTACCGATAGTTCTTGGGGTCTATGTGAATTTTTTTCTCGTATTTTTGGATGCGGGTTTCACAAAACAAATACCCCCATAAGTATCTCTAAGAAAGAAAGCTGCATCTATGTTTATTTTAACAAACACCATCGAAGGGAGATTCCATCTCGAAATATGTGGAGAACTAATAAGAGATTGATTGGAATTTTGACTTAATTGATATTCATTTCAATCCTTATCCGCTCTTAAAGCCACATGATCTGGCGTATGAGAAGTTTGATTGAAGATACGTTCCTTGCCTTTAATAGCTCATAGCAGAGAAAGGAAGCGTGACTAAAAACATCCCTAGCCTTATCCTTAGGCTCCGTTTGATAGCACCCCCAGAGCAGGTTTTTTGGCTCCTGACTCCCTATGAATTATTTCGGAGAAGAATACGGTTTGCTAAATCTGGTTCAATCTCGAGCTCTCAGGGAGTGAATCGGACTAAAAAGGCCTCTGGGAATTGATATTTGGGAGCTAAAAAAAGTAGCTTTGGAACCACCCACCGCCACTACCACCATCACTGCCACCGCCACCGCCACCAACCCACCACCACCATTGCCACCGCCACTGCCACCATCCACAACAACCCATCGCCACCACCTCCACCACCACCCCCATGGCAACCCACCGCCACCAGCACCACCACTACCATCACTACTGTAAATCATCATCAATCACCACCACTAGATCTGGAATCGATTCCTGATTTATTTTCATCAAACGAGATTCTATTGATTCTAGAGTAGAAGCCAAAATTGATTCTGGACCAAAATGATGAGCAATCACTTACTCCGGACCAAAGTAACTTTAAAGGAGCCGGAGTGTTATCTAATGGGGCCTTAGGCCCCGTTTGATAACACTTCAGTTCCCAGGAACTACTTCTGGTCCGAAGTTGTTTTTTACTTCTTCTCGAGAGTCAGGATTTTTGAAGTAGAATGCTGTTTGATAACGCTGCTCTAAAATCAAAACACTATGCTTCCAGAATGCTGTTTGATGGCGGTGGTGGTGGTGGTATTGGTGGCGGTGGGGGGGGGGGTAGTGGTAGTGGTGGAGGCAGTGGTGCTGGTAGGGGGTAGTGGTGGCCACGATGGTGGTGGTAGAGGCGTGGGTGGTGGGTGGTGGGCGGTGGCAGTGGGGATGGGTGGTGGTGGCGGCAGTGGTGGTAGGTGATGGGTGGGTGGTGGTGGCGACAGTGGTGATAGGTGGTGGGTGGTGGTGGTGGCGGTGGTGGTGGTCACGACGGCTGTGGGTGGCGGGTGGTGGTGGGGATGGTGGCGGTAGAGGGGTGGTGGTGATGATGGCAGTGCCAATGGTGGTGGTGATGGCAGTCGATAGTGGTAATAATTTCGGAGCAAGAGAAGTAAGTTTTTTTAGCTCCTAAAGACAGTTTTAGAGCGGTTCACTCCATTGGAGTGAAAATTTGAATCGTGTTTATCAATCGTCATTCTACTCTAAATTAGTTCCCAAGCTAAGAAGTAAAGAGGTGAGTGTTATCAAATGGGGCTTAGAGTTCTTGAAAATAATTGGAGCCAATTAAGGAGAAAATTCAGGATTGTTCAGAACCATAAATGACAAGGAAGATGTACCAGATTCTGATTGATTTCCACATCTTTTGCAAGAGGGATCAATAACAATTTTCCTAATAAAGAGATCCTCATTAGCAGCGATTCCATTGCAGCAGACTATCCAAATAAAATTTTTAATTTTTGAAATTGTTTTGCATGCCCAAATTCGTTTCCAACATTGTGTGGGAATGCATTTCCAAGAACTGATATTCACATATTGTGTGATCGTAATTCGCTCAATTTTGGGCACACGATGAAAAATCGGCCTACCTTTCTCCCGTTCCTCTGAAAGGGAGACTGCAGGGCAGCAGGAGTCGATGGAGCCTGGGACGGTTACAGAGTTCACGATGATTTTTACCGCTTAAAGCGCATGATGAAAATATATAGGGATATGTTTTCTTGTTTGCCACGTGATTGCAACTGTTTCTCACGTGCTCAGTGTCCCATGCACTTCCGTCCATACGCTTTGTACATTTTCCTCGCTTATTCGGAACCGCTGCTTCATTGTCCTCTGCCTAACGTCTGCAAGCAGGCGCAGCCCCTTTATTATCTGTCCATCATGTCCTTTTTTTGATCCTTTTATGTTGGCCTTCGTATTTTCATCGTATAGTCTCCGTTTCCCATTTCCGACCAACTTTGCCTTACATCAGCATATCAAACCCTAGGAGAAAAACAGGGGAGGGGTAAACAGGGAAAAAAACCACTGAGATATGTGATTCTATTCTTTGTCTTCTTGACGTTATTAGTACTATTTTCATTAATTTGGTTCATATTTTTTGGTTTTGTATTGTATTGGAATATGGGTTTTGATGTTGGCCGTCCAGAGAATGTATACAGCTCCAGGTTTGTGGCCACCTGCTTGATAGGCGGACTCGTTCTTGGGGTATCCGTTTTGGGCTTCTACATGAGATTTCCATTGCCTCATCATGTATTCAAGAGAAGGAAGAAGAAACCCATCCGCGTTTACATGGACGGTTGCTTCGACATGATGCACTACGGCCATTGCAACGCCCTGCGGCAAGCGCGCGCCCTAGGTGACCAATTGGTCGTAGGAGTTGTTAGTGACGCGGAGATTACTGCCAACAAAGGCCCTCCGGTCACCCCGCTCCACGAGAGGTTGGTATTCGTTAAAAGTAATTGGTCTTATTTCAAGTAGTTTTATAGTAATACGTGAAATGTGGCGGCAGTCATACTGCCCGCCCCCTCCCCCCCCCCTCCCCCTCCCCCTCCCGGTTGTGTTTTTGGATTAGCAATAGACAAAATTTTATTAAGGGGGGAAGAATATTAAGGAAGTGAGTAAAGGGACAATCCCTAAGCCCACATACTAGGGATGGGGTTTACAGATACTGTATGGAAGTTGTGCTAGCATACTAGACCTACAATGCCAATTATACTGAACTGGCTTAGTTGGTGGCAAGCAATGAAGGACAAGGAGCTTGTCATTTTTCAACGAAGTCCGTGTTAACTATATCGTAAATTTGGGGAAGTTTTCACAGGGAGGGTTGCTGATATAGGTTTGAAGGGTGTGTTCGATATACCAGGCCCATGTATTATTTCTCTTTCTCTATTGAGAATTTTTCTCTTCATCTTAATTACTTGCCTACACTAGTAAACTAAACGACAGAAAATGATAGAAGTGAAGCTGAACCTCTTTTTTGGTTATGTGTGAGTAATGCCCCAACTATGCTGTGGGGTGTGGACAAAATTTTTCTTCTTTTTTGATGCATGCAAGCTACAAAAAACTGATCAATGACGCAAGGAACTAGGGTCAGGGTTGGCTGGCTAGTTCTGTATAGGGTATGGGTTCATGATTATTTAGTGAAATAGGATAGCAATCTTCCACATTCCCACCAGTATGGCAGGAAAAATTACTAAATTCCTTCAGTTTCTAGAGTGTTGTTAGTGATTGTTAGATTGGCAGTCAGACCATAGACTTCGGGCATAGCCGCATAGGCAATGTTCTGCCAATGATTCTGACTCTTCATTGTCACAGAGTAGTTGATTGTCAACAGATTATCTGGTTTGAAGAAGGAGAAACACTATTTTTAACTTGGTCCATTAAACCAGAAGAGGGTTTTTTGGTATTTTTTTTTTCTTTTTAATATTTTCGCTCTTTTTGACAAAACTCTTCCACCCCTCCTCTCTCTTTTTTGTTGGGTCAAACCTTTCCAAAAGCAATTGACTAAATACAATCACTCTAGGAATGTTAAAAGTAATCAGTTGATTGTCAACAGATTATCTGGTTTGAAGAAGGAGAAACACTATTTTTAACTTGGTCCATTAAACCAGAAGAGGGTCTTTTGGTATTTTTTTTTCTTTTTAATATTTTCGCTCTTTTTGACAAAACTCTTCCACCCCTCCTCTCTCTTTTTTGTTGGGTCAAACCTTTCCAAAAGCAATTGACTAAATACAATCACTCTAGGAATGTTAAAAGTAATCAGTATTTATATTTAATTTCTAGTTTCCATTTGCTTCTGTGTGAAAGCCTTGTAGGAAGAAAATTTGTAGTAATATCAGATTTTGGAGTGTTCAGTTTCAATGTAAGTTAAAAAAAAAAAATAGAATGTCTGGAATTTTCAGAAGCATCCATAGTTATGCTATTTGAATCCAAATTGAAAGTCATTGATGCATAACTTTTTTTTTTTTTAATTGCCTGCATAGTTGTCAAGGCATCACCTAGGTGTCCAGACAAGTCAGATAGGGCTAGGTGGTTAGTCGCTGTTGGGGGGGTTATACCCCCAATAAAAAACAGACACATGGCAGACCATCCAGCCAAGGCCGACCAGGAAAACCACAGGTACGCTCGGAAGACGCACTTGGCTGACCGCACTATTGGCCAAGTTTCCTGTTGAAGAGTCCCACTCCTCGTGGGACACGTCAGAAGAGTCCTACCTCTCGTAGGATACGACAGTGAGGACCCCTAGTCCCTACCAAACACGCTTACAGGGGTGTAATTGTTGCCCCTAGATATTCCGAACCGATTCACAAGATAAGAGTCCGCTTCCTAGCACAACACGGCTCATACCCGTCTCCAACTTATCCGGAGCCGGCTAGCTTGGCGCGCCTCCTTACTGCGGAAGGATTTAACCACGGGGCGACACGTGTCATCCCGAAGTATTCGGACTCGGCCTTTCGCGTCTTAGTCTTGCACTCCTACTCAAACACTGAAACGTGGGAGCATCATGACCGAACACCTGGTAGTCTACTTCATCCACACAACGTGGGATCCGGACCTCCACGTTTTATGCCTCGTTTTATAAATACAAGAAGCCCCCCTAAGGTAATGGGATTGATCTTTTTACACACATGGATTCTCCCTACGACCACCTTCTTTAAACTGGAGCTTGTCCCTGACGACTCCTAACTGATTGTACTCAGAATCTGACGTAGGCATCGGAGTGTTTCCTGGCCCGAGTTGCCCAAACATTTCTGCCTCTTACTCTGTGATTGCAGGTTTTGCTCATCGCAGACCGGCAGGATGATTTCTGACTGCAACAGTCTCCTTATTGTATCACGCCTTGTTTTATTTATTTATTTTTTATTTTTTAAGTAATGCCATTTGAAACATTCTTATTGGATGTATAAGTACATATATATACACAGTAATGCATGGAATCATGTATATTTATTAAAAACAATAAAAATTGATGTGCTAATCCCCTCCCTTTTGTATAAATCCTCTTATTAAGATGTACCCTTACAACGCTTAGGGTACGCCTTAGGTATGCCTAGGCGTCCAGGCACCTCTCCAGCGCCATGGATCACCTTGGCGCCTTGACAACTATGATTGCTTGTTTAAAAAACTGGGAGACCTGTTGGTGGACTAGTCATATTACAACTATTACACTGTCAGCTATATATTCCTCTGAATCTGTTCCAGCCAACCAGCCAGATATCATCTTTTCTGGCACATTCGCTATTTCTGACAAGTGTGATTGACACCTTTGAATGCTTCTCCAGGGCTTTAATATTTAATGAACCCAGCATGGTCACCTGTGAATCTGATTGAGACTATAGAAAGGGGTTAAATGGTTTAATAATAGGTTCAACTTCCTAGGAGTAGGTGTGTCTGAGAAGAGGAGGGTAGTTGGAGATTCTAATTTCCTGAAGCCTGAGGCTTGAAGTCCCAAAGTAGAGCCAGTGTAGGTCCTTCAAGCCTTTAGAAATGGTTGGAAGGAGAGAGACGACACCATTATTGATTGGGAACAGGGGGGAAAGAGATAGTCTATGTACAAGCGGCAGAAAATTTTCTGACAAGTAATATTTTGACAAGAGTACTGCATTCAGGATCATAGGATAAGGTATTCAGCTTTGCTGCTATGCAATGTCTTCTGCAGTTCTGCTTCCTATAGGCTATGGCTAATGGAATTTGAATTATTTGACTTATGCTATGATTTAACAGCACTTTATGATTTTCACGAGATTTTTCCGAAGCTAGCTTAGAAACTTGTAAGTAACCAAAGACTCTGGATTTGAAACTTTTAAGAACCCAAACAAATCATACAACACTGTTATTTGACCCCAGGGACATTTTAATATCAAATCTGGGAAGGCATTCTCAGCCGGTGCTGGCCCACTTGCAGGTGGACCGTGGATCTGCTCCTTCAATAGGATTGGGGAATGGAGTTGGATCAGCAGAACATGCAAAGGAAATTCTTGACGCAACCTCATCGGCAAGCTGGCTTTCTGTGCAACCGTATATCAAATATGGTGGGAGCACAATCTCCGGACTTGGACCTCTAAATCTAGAAGAGTGAACCACATCTGGGATCTATCATCTTTGATGTCCATGGATTCATCCAGAACCCCGACAAACCAAGCTCGGATATGCCCCACAACAGATTTATTGTAAATGCTTTGGGTTTACCCATCCAACTAAATGTGGATAGGACTCTTCGTGAAGCTTAACAACTTTTCTTTCCTCTTGCTTCTTGGATCTCCTAAAAAGGAGTTCCTTTACTGTAGTATTGTCCTCTTGTTAATATATTCTCTATTCAGTATTCACCCAACAAAAAAATTCAAATTACAATTTTGCCTCTTTCCTTAAGTGAACAAAGAACTAAGCACCCTTGCTGCATGGCCCTTTATTTGGTTCTAATATGGTGCCCATAACCTTCACCTTTTAACTGGGTTTGAGCTTCCAAAATTGATCATGGCTATCTAGCCACTAAATATGTAACAGCATTGAGAAATTAGGGTTTCCCTATTTTTTGTGATTCCAATTTGGAGAAAATAGACGAGATCAACCTGTTTTTGCTTTACAGGATCATATTTTATTCTAGATTTTCCTAATTATGGTTGAGTGAAAACCATAGCTAGAGTCATTTGTTTGAATTAAAAACTGAAATTTGGTGCACTTTCAAGTCACCTCGTAGGCAGTGGCCCCTTGACTTCTGGGCCAGCCTCAGCCAATGTATCTAACATATTCTGATAGTAGGGCCACATGGTGGTTGCTGGGATGCTATAGAATAATATCCATTTTGACAATAGTTGTCAAGGCGTCGCCTAGGTGTTTGGGTGGTAAATTATGGCCTGGGCGGTTAGGCGCCTTGTGGATGTTCGAAAGGCGACTGCCTAGGTCTTCTGGGCATCGCCTAGGCATTGCCTTGGACGCCTTGAAAGCCTAGGCGGTCGCCTTGTTGCATATGTATATATAAATCTTTAATTAAATGGAAAATTTCACGTACCTCCCTTAAGGTTTCCATTTACCCGCAATTCAACCATCTCCCATTATTAGCCACACGCTGTTAAGTTCCTAATGGAAAAGATGAAAATAGATTTTTTTACCCTTATACTAAAAATCAGTCCAAGATTGGGGTGCCAATGTCGTTAAAAAATTTATTCCCTGGCAATCGAGGTGTTTCAAAGCTAAGCAGTAGCCATTACGTTCTTAGTTTATTGCTTGGTGCTTTTTTTTTTAATATGCTTTTTTAGTTCTTCGTTTTATACTTCCATCATTATTTGTTTATTTTCTCATATTAGGTTATGCCTTAAATGTTGATTCTTGATGTAGCATATTGTATTATTGCACATAATATATAAACATAAATATAGCATTGATATTTTAGGCATATATATATATATATATATATATATACACACACACCAAGAACGCCTTGGTCTCACAGGTAACGCCTAGGCGGGCGCCGAGGACGGCTTCCAACGCCTAGGGTCGCCTTGACAACTATGACTTAGACATAGCTTCTCCAACTTTACCCTTTCAATCCCTCACATGTGCTTCAATTTGCAGTATTATGGCTCTTTTTCCTGAAAATGTCAGAATCCTTCAGTAGGATTTCAATGGGGTCCTCATTTCATTATGGTGCTGGAGCTGCCTTGATGTAGTCTTGGAATTGCATCTAATTATTTATTTTAGTTTATGATTAATTGTTAATTGTAATTTGGCTTAGTTTAAGGATTTTCATTATTTACTAGTTTTTATTTAGTTGATGGGTCGGCCCAAGCCCATGATTTATTTTTGTAACAAAAGACTAATAAAATAAACGCCAAACCAGTAAACTGAGAGTAAGAGAAGAAATAAAGGAAGAAGAAGGAGGAGAAGAGTTTGGTTACAGCAGAGAATTGCTGTAATTGATTATCTCTTCCCTCCCCTATTGCCTTGTATTTATAGTGAAAAATAGAGCACATTACAATTCAGTCTTGGAGATATCCTAAAATACAAAGACAAATAAAGGAAAGAAATAAACTAGCTTAGGAAAGAAATAATGTGATTTAGCCAACAAGATTAAATCTTATCCTAACAACTAGACAAAAAGATTTGGAAAAGAGAAGGAAATAAACACAGCTGCTGTGGGCTGGATGGTACAACTGTCGTGAGATAGATCAGGTACAGCGACAGGAACCAAAACTGTGGGCTTGTTCTGATTCGGTATGAATATTGTAACACCCTCCCTCAAAATGGAGTATATAAGTCATCTAGACCCAACTTGTAACAATTGAGATGGAATACTGGTCCAAAGAGAGGCTTAGTAAGTATATCAGCTAACTGGTTGGAAGAGGAGACAAATGGAGTGAACCAATTTCTTCATAATAGCGTCACGAACAAAATGACAATCCACCTCTATGTGCTTAGTGCATTCTTGAAAAACAGGATGGCAATGTAGATAACAGCTTGATTGTCACATTGCATGGTCATAGGACGAGTGATAGGAAATCCCAATTCCTGAAGTAAAATTTTTAACCATAAAAGCTCAGTAGTAGTAGTATGGGCCATAGCACAATACTCTGCTTAAGCACTGGACTTAGCGATAGTAGTTTGCTTTTTATTTTGCCAAGTGACAAGATTGCCTCCGATAAAAGTACAGTAGCTAGTAGTAGATCGTCTATCACTAGCGGCACCAGCCCAATCACTATCTGAATAACCAACGGCATCATGATGGTGATGACAAACATAGATAAGACCTGAGTTAGGGGATTTCTTGAGATATCGTGGGATACGGCAAGTAGCCTCCTAATGAATAAGCTTAGGAGTTTGCATGAATTGACGAATTATCTCAACAGCAAAGGGAATGTCAGGTCGAGTAACCGTAAGATAAATCAGTTAGCCAACTAGGCGCGATACTGATGAACATCTGCATCAGGACTGCATGCTCAGCCCGCCACCAATTGTCGCCCTAGTCTTGAGATCCTATATGTGCGAGGGTGGCAGCAATGGATGGACCAGTGGACTCGAGTTGTTGAACCCATTTGAGTAATGCCTCAAATTGGGCAGTGGATGGTACCAATGATGGTGGTGCTGATGGTGAAGCTGGAGTAGGTGCAGGTGGAGTCTCAGTAGCTGAGTTGGCTATTGCATTAGCCCAATCGGGATGACTGTACTTTTCCCAACAGGTGTCAATATTATGATTTGTCTTGTGGTAGTGAGTGCAATACCTGTTGGATTTACCATAGTTAGACTGACCTGTACTTTGACCAGATGGGCCATGTCCACGTCCCCGAATAGAGCTGCGACCTCTAGAGGAGGACCCTCGGCCACGACCAGTGAATAGAGCAGAGTTGTCCTTGGGGGTATAGTTTCCCTGAGGGACCAATCTTTGTAGAAAAAAGAAATTCTCACTGAGACTAAGAATTGAAGCTCCTGCAAGTAGCTGACTTTTCACCGTTTGATACTTAGGGGAGAGCCCAGCCAAGAATTTAGCAACATAGAATTCAGATTGTTGAGACTTCAGTTTGGCCATATCAGTGGTTAGGGGTTGGACAACCTGTATTTCCTCAATAATCCCTTTGAATCCACCATAATAATTAGTTAAAGATTTGTCACCTATAGAGTATGTGAACATCCTTTCATAAAGATCATGCGAGAGACATTTTTGTCCTGGCCATAAGTCTCTTGTAAATCAGACCAAATTGCTTTGGCATTGTGATGAAACATTACAGGAGATACAATGGTGGGTTCAATACTATTCCACAACCACGTTTGGACAGTGGAATTGTCACGCATCCAAGCATTATATGCTTTAATTTCCTCCTCGTTTTTAGTTACAAAGAAGGGAGGATCATCATATAGAATGTGCAACTTGTCTTTCGAATGAATAAAGACTTTGATAGCCTGAGCCCAAAAAGGTAATTGGAGGCTCCTTTGAGTTTAATGGAGGTGATTTGAACCTCAGAGGGCTTAAAATCAGTCATCATAAATATGTAGTGAGGAAGGATATTACCAAAGATGCAGCAATAGGAACCGGCAGGTCTCGGCAGTAGTCAGAAACAGATCTGGACAGCAGCTTGCAGTAAAGGTAATGTGCAGATCTGTAGAGACTCCGAAGGTACAGTAGCAGTGGTAGATGTCCGAGGTATTTAGATCAAGCCGAGATACACAGTGGCAGCAGGCTCAATTGGGACAAAAGACTGATGAAATGGCAGCAGGTTGTAGCTGGTCTCGATGAGCATAAAATAGTAGACAGCAGCAGTAAAAATGATTATTACATGTAGCTAGAGAAGAAGGGGTAGAGGCCTATCAAACCAGCACTATAAGATTATATTGCAAGGATCTAATAGTGCTTGATACCATGTAACAAAAGACTAATGAAATAAACACCAAACCAGTAAACCAAGAGTAAGAGAAGAAATAGAGGAAGAAGGAGGAGAAGAGTTCGGTTACAGCAGAGAATGGATGTAATCGATTGTGTCTCTTCCCTCCCTATTGCCTTGTATTTATAATGAAAAATAGAGCACATTACAACTCAGCCTTGGAGATATCCTAAAATACAAAGACAAATAAAGGAAAAAAATAAACTAGCTTAGGAAAGAATTAATGTAATTTAGCCAAAAAGATTAAATCTTATCCTAACAACTAGACAAAAGGATTTCGATAAGAGAAGGAAATAAATACAGCTGTTGTGGGCTGGATCAGGTGCAATTGTCGTGAGCTGGATCAGGTACAGCGACAGGAACCAGAACCGTGGGCTGGTTCTGGTTCAGTAATAATATCGTAACAATTTTATTAGACCCATTAGTTATTTTAGTTTGGGTTGTCTCTCAGCTTTCAATTTCGATCGTAGCAACTTAATTAATTGAATGGTTGAGATCGTTTGGGGTTTGTTGGGGTTTTATTCTCCTTAAATATGTAATGAGGAACAATGCAAGGGAGATTTTGGAGATATACTTAGATTCTCAGATTTCTTCCTTCTTTTGGGAGATCTTTTAGATTATCTTCTTTCCTTTTGGCATGAGATTCTATCTTCCAAGTTTTCTCTAGTTGTTAAGATATTGTCATGGATTCCTCCTACAAGTTTGGGAGTTGGCATTGTTACCAAGTTTACTAAACTGGAAGCTCTTGACTTTTCTTATTTTGTTTGGTTGAATATCTTCCCACATCTTCTACAATCTCCTATACTTCAGAAAGTCATGGAATAACACTATGCGTAAGTGGAGATTTTGTTCTCTTTCTTTATTTTTAACTTTATTTAATTTTCTCTTTCTTTAAATTGTTTATGTTGCTACAATAGTTAGTTTAATTTGGAATTTCTTTTGTACTAAAGAACCAAAATAGTTTAATTTGGAATTTCTTTTGTACCAAGGAACCAACTGAGATAAGGATACCTTGTTCTTATTTACCTTATTTTTCTCTTTGAATATTGGCCATAGGATTATTGAGGGGTATTGGCTAGAGATTTAGGGTTTTATTTTGCTTTAAAATCGTTTGTAATCAGTCCAAGAGTTGATAAGATTTTGGTGAATTGAAATTGGAGTTTCTCTATTCTGAAGTCTTGAAGAGGTTGAAGACAAGCCTAAAAAAACTTGTATCGTGTCGGCTGAGCACATCCTTACTCTCTATTGATCCTAGATGAGATCGGCAATTGGTCCCACGTTTCTGGGGTGCACCATGACCTTGTACTCTGTGACCTCCTCATGGGCAACTCAATCTGCCTCCTCTCCTGTGGCTGTGGCTGTGGCTGTGCAGATCCACTACCACTACGACCTTCTTTAGATGGACCAGCTCCTCTATACTCTCTCTATCTGGCTCATCACGAAACGCAGACCTGCTTCTCGCTTGTGCCCGTTGGTATTCTCTAGCATCTCTCTCTCCGCACATCTTCATGCATTGTCATTGTTCTAGGTTTCAATAGAAACTGACTGAAATATCTAAGTAGTCTCCGTTTTGGGCCTAGACGAAACGAAATCCAGGGCCAAAACTCATGGTCGAAACCCAAGTGTCAACACTGGATTTCAAC
>JAMYWD010000829.1:0-50000 GCA_028583415.1 Protea cynaroides | reverse complement strand
TCATGTTTCATTACATTTGACTGATGTAGGGTTAGTGGAGTTGCACACGGCTTATGTTCTGGGTTGGACCGCAATAAATTGTGTGTCGGTTTGGTCATACTCCGAATTATATATATCGAGAGTAAGGTGTGATATTTTTAAGGTGGGGGAAAGGAGATAAAAGTCATCTATAAGTGCCCCTACCTTGGCCATGTCGTAGCTCTCCAGATCATAGGGGGACAGCTCGGGCTGTATGTTTGCCGACGTAACATCGGGGAAGCACCATATATTGACCAAGGGCATCCTCTGTCCATCCTTGTGGCCTAGTAAAAAGAACTTGTTTTGCTACTCGGGAATTTTTGACCTCTTGTGCCCCAACATGGAACAAGCACCTGGCCATTTATTGAAGAAGTACTAGCCTGTCCTAATCAGGTTCTTGGGGTCTTGCCTATTTAGGAAAAACATATACCTAAACAAATCTACAGAGGATATCCGCTCAAGTCGGCAGAAAAATACTATGAAGGCGATGATACAAAGCCAGGAGTTTGCCGAGAGTTGAGCTGATGACATACCATAGTGTTTCACTATCCTAATGGCCTCGAGGGGAATCAGAAGTTTGAACCCCGAGTTGAAGAACTTGGTATATACACACCTCTTACTCATGCTGGGGGCGTAGATGGGTTCTTTGTCGATTGGGATTCCATAGTAATAGTAGTCCAGGATCTTGAACTTTGCTATTAGCTGCGCAAGTTGCCGATCTGTGAGATCAATCTTCATCCCTGCGGCCACCATTTCGCTAAGGGCCGGGATAACTAGACCTACAAGTTCCTGAGAACCAAAGGGGGCATCAGTCACCATTTCTATGGAGTGCAACGGGGATTACTCCCTATGATATACTTTTGCAACCGTAACCATGGAGACAAGTGGTTTGACCAATGAGACTAGGCCAGTGGTTATCCCTGTTGACACCTGGGTACTTG
The DNA here is from genome assembly GCA_028583415.1 of Protea cynaroides. Classification (NCBI taxonomy): domain Eukaryota; kingdom Viridiplantae; phylum Streptophyta; class Magnoliopsida; order Proteales; family Proteaceae; genus Protea; species Protea cynaroides. The sequence continues at coordinate 49,041 of JAMYWD010000829.1, read as the reverse complement.
CCTTTCCTAAGGCTATCTGTTCTTCCTCCAACCAACCAAAAATGGGCGGTAAAACGTCAGAATAAACTGTCCCAGGATGGTCAAACATGCAAGACATTGAAGGAAAAGAAGATAGCAAAGAACAAAGTAACTTACTAGTGTCAATCGTTGGTGCAAGTGTGAGTCTAAAGGACATGAAGACAAAGAAGATGAGGAAATCTTTGCGCTCCAAATTCTAGAAACTCGAAAGAGTAAAAGCTTGGTTGTCACTTGAATGCCCTTTTAAACTCCTCTTCAAACGTAAATATCACGAGTTCGAAAGCCTTGAAATCCGAATGCACCATTACGTAGCCATCAGTCACCTCTGATGTCACACCCTAATTCTAAACTAACCAGTGGTGTGATGAACCATCATGAGAACTAATAGTTCAAACCAGGATCTCATATAGACCATACCCACCATAGTAAACCAAACACATTCCACAATAATAATCAAAGTTAATAAATAAATAGCGAAAGTCTTTATTAATAATGAACGAAGGTCTAACAACGATAAATAAGTAATTAAATCCAATTATCTCCAAATGACTCAAGACATAAAGTAAAATAATCAATTACATGTTCCAATATTCAAATATAACTAAAATAATCAAAAACACACTGATTGCACTCGCATGATGGATCATGCACTTCCTCTACAGCTTCTACATCCATAGCCGCTACTCGTCCATACATCGATGCATTCATATAATCTTCCACAGTAGGACCTGCATCAACAACTAAAAATATTCAATGTCGAAAGGGTGAGCACACATTACGGCTTAGTGAGCAAACAAAATAATGCGCAAACATATGTATGCTTTCAATTCATATCTTTGGTCGGGTTTTAAGTTTATAACTGTGCTATAGAAAGAATTGGCAACCACCGCAACTCTATACATGGCTATGTGAATCAACCCAAGGATCAAACACCATTGTCGTCCCACATCCACCCCACCATGGAATAGAGATAGAACTAAAGTGTTTGGATCACACACTGCCAACACTTCCCTTGATGCCCTCCCCATACCAACATGTAAGCCCCTATTGACGAAGGCTTGTAAACTAGGCTCACAACTAACCAATCTTAATGCCATCCAAATGTATCCAAGGCATTACCCCAGCTCCCTAAATAAGTCCATAGAGATAGAGCTAAGGCCTCACAATAGATTTTGAGATCACACAGTCTGAGACTACCTCCCCAATGCCCTACGATGTAATAGTTTCGCTAAGGTAATGGCGATAGAATGATGTCAGTAGGCAAGACTTGAGTGGAGATAAAGCTAGAGTCTGATGACCATGCCAGATACCACAGTGCCACGTCCTCCCCCTAATGCCCACTCGCATCTAATACACTAACCACACACACAATCGCATGCCTGTTCCTAGCATCATCATCATCATGTTATAAATAGATAGGAATAAATATGCATGAGCAGAAATAGTAGTAATATTGGATGACCATGTGAGATGCACATTACAAGCATATAAGCATAGAATCATTCATTGCATTAGACAAATAAAATAAAATAGTTTGTTATTATCCAATTAGTTTAGGTCTTATTCCCTCACCTTTTAACAATGTTCTATCTTTTTCAAGCCTTAGAAATTACTTTTGAACTACTTGGGAACCTAAGAAATTTATGGATTTTAAGTTAGGGTTCAAGTTTACCAAGTTACAGTGGTCAGAAAACCTAATCTGGTCTCAACAGGCTTCCTAAAATTGTATGGTCACAGGTGTAGTTAAAACTGTGGTCTCAGTATTTACTACCATAAGGTGTGTGGTCAATATGTATGGTCACATATCATGTGACCAGCGTGTGGTCATCCTCTAATCACTCTGTAGCCGACCATAGGCTGCGACCACACGAAGTTTGGTCAATTTTTATCCTCAATCTAATTCCTTCATGAGTCGATTCCTTGGTTTATCAATAGGGTTCCTTCAATGATCGGTCTATGGCCTTCAATTCATAATTTTTGCAAAGTTATCCACCTTAACCTACTCTCCATGGATCTATTGAGTTTTTGTTCATGGGGTCTCATAGTTAAGATCCCACATCAACTCCACATCTAATCTACAATGGGAAAAACCTTATACTATGTGATTTAATTCTACAGAGATGGTTCCTTACCTTGGCCTTTTGTAACAAGCTAGAACCTTCCTCCCTCTTAGCTTGCCTCTTCAGATCTCTTTCTCCTTCTCTTTCTTTCTCTCTTTCTTTCTTAAGTTTAGAGTTTCAATTTGGGTTCTAAAAGAGTGAGAGATGCTAAGCGACGTCCTTTATATAAAGGAAAACCTCCATATAGAGTTCTCTATCAACTAGGAAAGAGATCCCTTAGTTTAGGAAAGTTTCCAAAAACTTGGAGTCAGTCTCAACATCTTGCAGTCGCACGTATGGTCGCAGAATCCGTCCACCACATGTCCCAAATATGTGACCACACGTTGGATTTTGAGTGGTCTCATTTTCCTTAAGGTGTGGTCGACCATACCAGCTCAGGTATGCGACCACACACTCAAAATGGATTGATTTTGGATCAATTTACATACCCAGCCTTGTGGTTTCTTCACACACTTGGTTCACTCAATCTGGCCATGATAAGAAGACCTGACACAAAATTTGCACATACCTTCCAAGTCGAACAGGTGAGGATATTGCTTCCGTATAGCATTCTCTTCTTTTGATGTAATTTCTTCCACATCTTGGCTTCTCCAAGTAACTTTACGTAATATATATGTCATGGTTGCGAAAACGTTAAACCTTTCGACTAGTGATTTCGGAAGGTACTACTTCGAACATCAAATCTTTAATCAAATCTAGTGGATCTGCCGTTAGGACATGTGTTGGATCTCAGATGTACTTCTTCAGCAGCGAGATATAAATACATCATGCACACTTGACATTAGATGGTGGTAATGCTAACTGATATGCCACCTTTCTACGTTTGGCCAAAATCTCATATGGCCCAATATATCTAGGACACAGCTTTCCTTTCTGTCAGAACTGTTTTAAGCCACGTATAGGTGATATTTTCAGGAACACCTTGTCAGCCACGATGAACTCAAAGTCTCGACATCGGTTATCTATATACTATTTCTGACAATTCTGAGATATCCTAACTCTTTCCTTCATTAAGTCAACTACTTTACATGTTTCTTCAACAAACTCAGAGCCTACAATTCTTCGCTCTTTGACCTCATTCCAAAACAAAGGAATTCAACACTTCCTACCATACAGTGCTTCATAAGGTGACATTTGTATAGTAGCCTAATAGCTGTTGTTATAAGCGAACTCGATCAACGAAAACTTCTCATCCCATGATCCCTTGAAATCAATTACACAAGCTCGAAGCATGTCTTCTAGAATCTGAATGGTGCACTCCGACTGTCCATCGGTCTGAGGGTGAAATGCAATACTGAACTTCAATGTTGTACCCATAGCCTTCTGTAATCCTTTCCAAAATTTCGAGATAAAGCGTGGGTCTTTGTCAGATACAATGCTTTCAGGTACTTCATGTAACCTGACAATGTTGTCTACATATAATCTAGCTAACCACTCCAATGTATATGGAGATCATATAGCAATGAAATGAACTGTCTTAGTAAGTCGATCCACTATTACCGAGACTACGTCTACTGATCTGGGAGTCAATGGTAACCCAGTAACGAAGTCCATAGTAATGTAGTCCCATTTCTAGGCTGGTTCCGATAGTGGTTGCAATAAGCCTACTGGTTTTTGTCTTTCCGCCTTTAGTTGTTGATAATTTAGGCATTAAGACATATATCGAGCTACATCCGCTTTCATTTCTCTCCACCAATATAGTTTCCTTAAATCATGGTACATCTTGGTACTTCCAGGGTATATTGAATAGGATGTGGAGTAGGCTTCTCTCATTAATTTGTTCCTGATATCTGATTTTTCACTTTCAAGCACGCATACCCTTCCTTTGTACTTTAATACCCCTTCAGAATCTAAGGTGAAATTAGAAATGGTTCTCCCCTTTTCTAGATCCTCCTGTACTGTCCGCAGATAGGGGTCTAATTGGACTGCCATTTCACTTTGTCCATTAACATATTTGAAAACTTGTGAATCAACCCTAAGTTTATCGAACCTCTTGGTTTATCGATCACGAACTGTTCATTACCATAATTAAATACTCTTGCCGTAACACACATGGCAGCATTTGTGCTAGCTTCTTCTTCAAGGTTGGTTATTTTGCTCAATGTGTCAGCTACTACAGTAGCCTTTCCTAGATGATATTGGATATCGTAATCATAATCCTTGAGTAATTTCAATCATCTTCTGTTTCATGTTCAACTCATTCTGGTAAAAGAGATAAGTAAGACTCTTATGATCCGACTTTATTTGAAACTTTTCTCCATACAGGTAGTGTCATACCCCAATTTTGACTGAACCAGAAGTGTGAGTGAACCGTCACTGAACCAATGGTTCACACCAGGATCTCAATAAGACCGTGTCCACTCATACAAAGCATTACACATATTCATAATAAGAATATAATTAAATACAGTGAAAGTTTTAAATTAAATGAAATGAGTACTCTATTGATAATTTAAATAAATTATCCAATTATTTAAAATACCAAAACATAAATAATTATCCTTACATCATTTATAAATCCAACTGAAAATAAATAAAATAACAAATCAAATATCCTAGAGGTACACGCAGAAAGGGCACTCGCATGAAGCGTCATGCTCATCCTCCCCTGCTTGCACTTCTAAAGCAGCAACACCTCCATATACTGGAGCATCCACATAGTCCTCCACAGTATATCCTACATCAACATCTAAAAATATGTATATATACAAGTGTGAGCTCACAACTTAGCTCAGTAAGATAATCAGATAATGCAACACACATCATGCATGAGTAACATTCACCTTATGGTCTGGTTTTAAGTTTGCAATGTGCTATAGAAAGGATTGGCGACCACCGCACCTCTATACACGAGTGTTGAATCTGCCCAATGGATCAAACACCACTGTCGTCCCACATACACCCACCATGGAATTGATAGAGCTAAAGTGTCTGGATCACACACCACCAACACTTCCCCTGATGCCCTACCCATACCAATACGTAAGCCCCTATTGGCGAGGGCTAACAACCTGGGCTCACAACTAACCAATCCTATATGTCATCACAGTAGGCCCTATCCCAGCACAGCTCCCTACAGCATAGAGATAGGGCTAGAGTCTAGTGGCCAGGCCGGAGACCAGGTGCCACTTCCTCCCCCTGATACCCTACCCACACCAAGCATGCTAAGATAGAAGTGATACGAAATGGTACTAGTGTGAGGAATGATCCAAGACCCCAGGCTCTTCCCATTCCATACACCAACGAAAACAATCACATGCCTAACAATCACATCCTAGCATAGCGAGTATGCAAGAACAATAATATAACTGAAAGTAAAGATGACATGTAAGTATGCACAAACTCCAATCCACAGAATCATAATTATTAACAACATTTTACTGTTATTAAGTTATTAGGATTTAGGTCTGATTCCCTTACCTAATGCTTGATTGCTAGCTTGCTCCGCGTCACCGAATCCAAACTTACTAACACAGGGTTCTACACGATGTTAGGGTTGAATTAGAATAATTTTCTTAGGGTTCACGTTGGTCAAAAACCAACTGGTATTGAAAACACCCTCACAGTGCATACCAGTCGCAGCACTGTGGGGAAAGGCGCGACCGGGATGGTCGACCGATCCCCCATGGACCAGCTCCCAAGAGGTACCGGTCGCATATGGTGCGATCGGTATGCCTCCGGAAGACCACCAATCTTGGTGTTCGCCTTCCGTCGGTCACCCATTATTGGTTCTAGGATTTCTCGTATGCATTCTAGGCCTGAGCAACGAGTTAGAGTTGTTTCATATCATATTTAAGTCCTACTTCCTATGATTCATTCCCTAGAATTTGAATCTAGGGTTTATCGACTGTATTAGGGTTTGACGGCAGTTTAAGGGTTTTAGATCAATACTTCACCTTGCATGGTATTGATCAATTCATGATTAATCATCTATAATGCTTAACTTAGAGAGAAGTTTAAGCACTTACCATTGGTTTGCAACTATGGTGTTCTTTGTCCAACGACGGCTCCTCTCTCACCTTTCTTAGCTCCTTCTCCTTCTTCGACCTCTTTCTCCTCTTTAGGGTTTGTGAGAAGCAATCAAAGAGTTCTAAAGAGGTTTAAGGGTCCTTAAATAGACTAGGATAGAGTTTAGGATGTTTCCCTATGTTAGGAAAGTCCCTAGGCTCGAGATTTGGCAAGCGGGGCCCATGAAGATTTGTTTCTAGATCTAACTAGTCTGCCCACATAGACATACCAGTCGACCGGTACCATAGACCAGTACCATAGACCGGTATAGAATTTTATCCTAAATTTGGTCCATTTTAGTACCTGATTGTCACCCGCTCATCCCGTCTGGCCCGGTGATGATTGGAAGACCTGTTACGACATGAATTAAAGGTTTAGATCGGGTTCATGGAGTGCAGGTCTTACAGGTAGTGTCTCCATATCTTGACGGCATGTACTACCGCTGCTAATTCTAAGTCATGAGTAGGGATAATTTTTCTTGTGTGTCTTTAGTTGTCTTGAAGCATATACAATTACTTGCTCTCTTTGCATGAGAACACATCCCAAACCTAACCCCGACGCATTAGTGTACAAGGTAAATGGTTGTCCTAGTACCGAAATGGTCAAGATGGGAGCCGATATCAGTCTTGCCTTCAATGTTTGGAAATACTCTTCACACTGGTAGGTCCAAACAAACTTTTCTCTTTTCTTAATAAAACTGGTGAGAGGTACAGTGATTCTGGAGTAATCTTTCACAAACCATCGATAGTACCCGGCTAAACCCAAGAAATTTTTAATTTCAGCAACACTCTTAGGTACTTCCCATTTTACAATAGCCTCAATCTTGTTGGGATCTACTTTAATTCCTTCTGAGAATACTACGTGACCTAAGAATTGCACTTCACTCAACCAGAATTCACATTTCTTGAATTTGGCGTAAAGCTTCTCTTCTCTCAATTGTTGTAAGGCTGCTTTAAGATTTGTCACATGAGTTGCCTCATCCTTGGAATATATCAATATGTTATTTATGTAAACAATGATCAAAGTGTCCAATATGTCATGAAACATTAGATTCATGAGTTCCATAAAAGATGCGGGTGCGTTTGTTAGTCCAAAAGACATCATAAGAAACTCATAATGTTCGTATCTAGTTCTAAATGCCATCTTTGGAATGTCACTGTCCTTGATCTTCAACTGATGATACCCTGACCGAAGATCGATCTTGGAAAACACCTTTGCTCCTTGCAGCTGATCAAATAAATCTTCGATCCGAGGTAAGGGATATCGATTCTTGATTGTGAGCTTGTTTAATTCTCGATAGTTTATACATAGTCTGACACTACTGTCCTTCTTGACAAATAACACTGGCGCTCCCCAAGGCGATATGCTCGATCAGATAAATCCCTTATCCAATAGCTCTTATAGCTGAACCTTCAATTCCTTCAATTCAGTTGGAGCCATTCGGTATAGTGCTTTGGATACAGGTGTCGACCCTGGTAATAGGTCGATAACGAACTTTGTCGCTCTATCAGGTAGCAAACCAAGTAAATCTTCAGGAAACATGTCTAAAAATTCTCGTACAACTTCTATATCTTCCATTCGTGGTGCCTCTTTGGAAAGATCCACCACAGATACAAGGTACCCAACTCCACCCTTCGCAAGGCATCTCTTAGCCTTTAGTGCAAAGAGAATGAGTTTCTATTTACAAGGGAGTTTGGTCCTTGAAAAGCTGAGTTCTTCACTATTCTGACCCTTGAATGTCAATTTCTTTTCCGCACACAATAGATTTGCGGAGTGTCAGGCTAACCAATCCATTCCTAAGATGACGTCAAAGTCTGCCATCTCGAGTTGAATTAAGGTTGCATCCATAATCTTCTCGTCAATAAGATCTGGACATGGTTCATAACCTTTGTCTAGTTCTACTTCTAATCCCATAGGTGATCGTACTAACAGTTTGCAGTCTAAAGGTCTGAGGGGTACACTCAGTTTTTTTCTAAATGACACAATACAAATGAGTAGGTGGCTCTAGAGTCAAAGAGTACTCTGGCAGGTATGTCATCTATAGGTATGATACCTGAGATTTTTAACTAATTTAATCTATATGCTCATATAAGGTATTACAAAACAAAAGGTCGGGTCATACCTGTTACCACATTAAGTGATGTAGCAGCTTCTTCAGAAGTTACAGCGTAAACCTTCCCTTGGTGAAGTTGCTTCCTTGGTTTAGGGGCAATCCCTTGAATAATGCCCTACTTTATCACAGTTGTAGCATTTTACTCCAGTATTTCTTTGCTTTTGTTGGGGTGGAGCCGGCTGGGTAGTCTTGGTTGTAGCATTAAAGCCTTGGGTACGGAAGGGTTTGAAAGTCTTTGAATTCTCTCCATTGAATGTATTCCTGTTAGGCCACTTCATGCCTCTGTTTTGAGCAAAATAGCTCTCCCTTTGGCTCGATTCCAGTACTCGAACAATCTGCACATCTTCATTATATATCCTTTTTTCCAGCCCCAATACATGCTCCCAGATGCTTCCCCTAAGTCCCATGACGAACCTATGGGTTTTGGTATCTTCTTCCTGCATGCTAGAGGGAGCAAAGAAGAACAGCTCTTCATAATGCTGCTGGTAAGCGTCGACAGTCATTTGTCCTTGATACAGACTCAAGAACTCCTTCTCCATCATATCTCTGAAACTCGTGGGAAATACTTTTTGAAGAAAGCTTCTTTGAAGATAGCCCAGGTCAGATCGGTGTGCTTGGTCAGTAGATATCCTCAATAGACTTCCACCAATGATGTGCATCACCTTTCAGCATAAAAGTGGCACATAGCACTTTCTCTTCCTTAGAAATAGTCATCATCATGAAATTTCTTTCCATTTTGTCGATCCAATGAGCTGGCCACAAAGGATTTGACGGCTTTCCCGTAAACTCCTTCGATTTAATCTTCAGAAAATGCTCGATTAGCCTAGAGTGGTCCAACTGATTCTGTAAGCTCCATACATAGGTGGTTGGTACTGATAGTTACCTTGGTTATATCCACCTTGTGGTGCTTTAGGATTCTGCACTTGAGCGTGCACCACTGGTGTTTGAGGTACCTGTGGTGCTGAGTTGTGCATAGTAGAGGCTTGGGGCACAGTATTGCTACCCTTGGGCATGGTACTAGCTTGCCCTATAGGTACGGGTGTTGTGGTTGTAGTTATGGAAACAATTCCCATGGCAGCTTGCAAGGTAACTATCAGTACCAACCACCTATGTATGGAGCTTATGCACAGAATCAGTTGGACCACTCTAGGCTTGGGGCATAGTATTGCTACCCTTGGGCATGGTACTAGCTTGCCCTATAGGTACGGGTGTTGTGGTTGCAGTTAGGGGAACAATTCCCATGGCAGCTTGCATGTTCACTTGCATCTGATGTAATTGTTGTACTTATTTTGCCAAGTTCATCACAACTGTGGCCAAATCCGTTGGTAGTGCTGGCAACTTTGTTGGGTTGGCTTGATTGTTGACTCCTAGTAGTGCTACATTCTGATTTTCAGGATTTTTCTCTTGTTCCTTAGGGTTTTCATTGACATTCACCTCTACAGGTGGTGGTGGAGTGGGCTTGGGTTATGTCCTCTTCAGGTTCCTCTATGCCCCGCCATTTCCTACTATCAACTGTGGTGATGTCTGAAAAGTCAAGAAAATATGTGAGACAAGTACAATATACGATGATCTCACGTTAGTCTCACTGTAAACAAAGCAAAATTAAATTTTCATGGTCATTCAAATAATGCAGTGTATTTGCAATCGTGTGGTCGATAGGTGTGGTCGCACTATATGCGACCATAGGGTTGCGACCACATAACCTAGCAACTTATCGAGAGCCTGTGGTCGATCTTGTGGTCACAGGTGTGGTCGACCTTCTGGTCAAATTCTGCGACCACACGACCCCAAATCAGGGTTTTAAACCTGATTTCTAGCCATTTGTTCCCATTTTTCTTTTGTTTCTTTTGGCTTTGACTCAACTCACCTCCACTGAGTTGCTACAGTGCTGACCACTCCCTTGAGTAGAATTTTCGCGATCAACCACTGGATTCTCCATCACCATGGTACATTCTTTATTCCCATTGTTCTCTTGGTTGTTTCATTCTAGGTTCTCTTCGCCCATTTTTTATCTTTACCAAATTAAATTTTATTTAACAGTAAAAATTCGATTTTTATTGGTGACTCTTGCTATTGGGCACCCAACGGACGAAAGCCCTCAAGAAAATTTGAGTTTCAGAGGTTGGGTTTGGCCAAAAGCTTGAAGTTTCTATTTTTGACCTAAAATTTGGGATTTTTTTTGCCAATTTTGAAATTTCTTCAAATTCATTTTGATTGATGACAATTCCTTATTGATTAACCATTATAGGATGATTTGTGAGTCACGTGAGTCCTCTTGCCCAGATGTTTGGGTGAAAAGTGAGGCTTTTGCTCACTTTATGTTGTTATTTCGTCTAAATTTTTGGATTTTATGATTTGTTTATGTGTTTATGTTCCTTGCAGGTAACATGGTTCGTACCAAGGTTCCCAGAGTCCATGACTCTTGTCGCTTCAGGTCCATTGAAGCTGAGATACATTATCCATGGTGTGATCAGAAAAAGGTTAAAGGGGGTCGGTGTGTTAACTTAGCCAGCTTAGCCCTATTTGACCTGGAGAGCGTTTGGTGAGATGGGTTGGCTTCCCATGATTTATACGAGGGTTGCACCCGTCCAGAGTTAGTACAGTAATTCTACTACAATTTACAGGTAGAGGTGATCTAGAGGAAGTGAATAGAGGTAGAGAGCTTTGGATCACCAGTTTAGTGAAAGGGATACCAATTTCATTTAACTGTCAAGAGTTGGGTGACCTCTTGGGCATTTCCAACGATGGTCCCCTAGTTTATTGCATGCCGAAGGAGCCTAAATTCTTATCAAAGAGGGTGCGTATAGAGGTTTGTGGTCAGCTTCTTTGGGACAACCACTAGCAGATGAAGGTAGTCAACCTCTGTCCTGAACCTTGGATGTACTGCAAGATCATCCAGCACACTCTGATTTGGTACTATGAGATGGTTTCATAGCTGACCCAGTATCTTCTCTATTGTATCTGCACCAGTTAGTCTGTCTGTCTTCCTTATATCATTATGTGGACCATGCACAGAGCAACGACGCCTATCCTGAAGGGTAACCTACCCTACGTTTGTTTGATCACTACCCTACTCTCTCGTCTGCAGGTAGACTTGATGGATGAGAGAATATGCAAGGACACCTATTCAGGTGACCTCGACTGGGAGGTCATTTGTAGGATGGGGATGCGAGATATATATGTCAGTGATGAGGAAAGGAATGCTATGAGACGTCCTCTCACTTGAGTGGCGACTGCAGATGTGGAGGTAGCAGTAACAACAGCAGTAGAGGCATCACAGAGTGATGATGATGAGGATGATGATGGGATGTACATGGACATAGATGTCATCCCTCCTCTGTCGCCGCAGTATTCTATAGGAGTTGGCCCTTCTCAGACTTCTCACTCAGCTGGTGGTCCTTCGAGCCCACCACTAGATGACATGATTTCCGACCACCGATCGGGGGAAAGCGTCACGTGAACAACAAGGTGAGAAAGAGAGGCGACCCGGCACTACTACGTGAGATTCACGACGCTCAGCTTGCTACAGATTAGCGGGTAGGAGAGATCTTAGACGCTCAGCGCACGACTGATGGGGGAGTGCTGAGTCTCGCCCAGACATAAGTAGCTTGGCTCATGAGGGTGTATGCTAAGGATTACGATCAAGACCGAGAGGCTCCTCCTCCTCCTTCTCCTCCAGCTACATGATGTTTTATTTTCTCCTTTTTATTTGTATTACAGAGTAACTGTCCAGACTGTGGACCGTACTCTAACTCTAGATGTACATCTTGTTATTTAACTTTGGGTTCTTATATAGATATATGCATATTGTTTCTCATTTACATATGTGCATTACTTCCTTTATTAATTTATGTCTCAAATAATACAGGTGCTTATGATGTATTTGTATTACAATTTTTAATTTATCCTAACTCAGTTCATGATTATCGTGGAAATATTTTGGTTTAATGGGCAGAGCCTAAGAGTCCTGATACCAAGCTATCACACCTCAATTCTGGACTAACCAGTGGTGTGATGAACCATCATGAAAACCAACGGTTCAAACCAGGATCTCGTATAGACCGTACCCACCATAGTAAACCAAACTCATTCCACAATAATAATCAGAGTTAAGAAATAAATAACGAAAGTCTTTATTAATAATGAATTGAGATCTAATAATGATAAATAGGTAATTAAATCCAATTATCTCCAAATGACTCAAGACATAAAGTAAAATAATCAATTATATATTTTAATATTCAAATATAATTAAACTAATCAAAAATACACTAATTGCACTCACATGATGGATCATGCGCTTCCGCCATAGATTTTACGTCCATAGCCGCTACATGTCCGTATGTCGGCACATTCATATAATCTTCCACAGTAGGACCTGCATCAACAACTAAAATTATTCGAGATCGAAAGGGTAAGCATACATCATGGTTCAGTAAGCAAACAGAACATTACGCAAACATATGCATGCATTCAATTCATATCTTTGGTCTGCTTTTAAGTTTGCAACTGTGCTATAGATAGGATTGGCGGCCACCGCACCTCTATACACAGGTGTGTGAATCCATCTAATGGATCAAACACCATTGTCGTCCCACATCCACCCCACCATGGAATAGAGATAGAGCTAAAGTGTCCGGATCACACACTGCCAACACTTCCCCTGATGCCCTGCCCATACCAACACATAAGCCCCTCTTGAAGAGGGCTTGTAAACTGGGCTCACAACTAACCAATCCTAATGCCATCGGAATGTATCCAATCCCTTACCCTAGCAATACATCCATAGAGATAGAGCTAAGGCCACCTGACAGAGTCAGATACCACAAGGTCCGAGAGCACCTCCCCTAATGTCCTATGATGTAATAGTTCCGCTAAAGTAACGACGATACAACAATGTTAGTGGGCAAGACTTGAGTAGAGATAGAGCTAGAGTCTAGTGACCAAGCCAGAGACCACAGTGCCATGTCAGCCCTCTAATGCCCACTCACATCTAATACACTAACCACACACGCATTCACATGCCTATTCCTAACATCATCATCATCATGTTATGAATAGACAGGAATAAATATGCATGAGCATAAATAGCAGTAATATTGGCTGACATGTGAGAGGCACAGTACAAGCATACAACCATAGAATCATTCATTGCATTGGATAAATAAAATAAAACAGTTAGTTATTATCTAATTAGTTTAGGTCTTGTTCCCTCACCTTTTAACAATGCTCGATCTTCTCAAAGTTTTAACATTACTTTTGAACTACTTGGAAACCTAAGAAATTTATGGATTTTAAGTTAGGGTTCAAGTTTACCAAGTTACGATGGTCGGAATACTTAATTTGGTCTCAACAGGCTTCCTGAAATTGTATGGTTGTAGGAGTGGATGAACCTGTGGTCTCAGTATTTACGACTATAGGGTCTGTGGTTGATATGTATGCTATCACATCCCAAATCTGGACTAACCAGTGGTGTGATGAACCGTCAAAGAAAACCAATGATTTAACCAGAATCGCATATAGGCCGTGCCCATCCAATTAAACCAGATACATTCCACAAGCATAATCAGAGTAAATAAACAATAGCAGAAGTCTTTAATACTAATTAACTGAGTATCTAATAGTAATAGCATAATTAATTATCCAATTATCTCCAAAGTAACTCAAAACATAAAATAAAATAAATTAATAAATTACATGTTTCGATAACTAAATAACTAAACTAATAGAAAACACATGAATTGTACTCGCACGATGGATCATGAGCCTCTTCCATAGCTTCCACATCTATCGCCGCTACGTATCCATACGTCTACGTGTTCATGTAATATTCAATGGTAGGACCTGCATCAATAACTAAAAATATCCGACGTCGAAAGGATGAGCACACATCACGGCTCAGTGAGCAAACAAAATAATGCAACAAACATATGCATTGTTGTTAAGTTTGTAATATGCTATAAAAAGGATTGGCGGCCACCGCACCTCTATACATGAGTGTGTGAATCCACCCAATGGATCAAACACCATTGTCGTCCCACATGCACCCACCATGGAATAGAGATAGAGCTAAAGTGTCTGGATCAAACACCGCTAACACTTTCCCTGATGCCCTATCCATACCGACACGTAAGCCCCTATTGGAGAGGGCTTGCAAACTGGGCTCGCAACTAACCAATCCTAAATGTCATCCAGTGGGCCTCACCTCAGCATCTCTCAATACGTCCATAGAGATAGAGCTTAGGCCCCCCGACAGAGTCAGAGACCACATGGTCAGAGACCACCTCCCCTGATGCCTTATGACGTAATAGCGCTGCTAAGGTAATGGCGATACGACTATGTCAGTGAATAAGACTTAATTAGAGATAGAGCTAGAGTCTGGTGACCAAGATGAACCACAATGTCACATCCTCCCCCTGATGCTCCACTCACATCAAGGACACTAACCTTACACATATAATCACATGCCCATTCCTACCATCATCATCATCATCATAATATAAATAGATAGAAATAAATATGCATGGGCAGTAATAGCAAGAATATTGGATGACATGTGAGATGCACATTACAAGCATACAAGCATAGAATCAATCATGGCATTGGACTCAATAAATAAACAACTTGTTATTAGCCAATTAGTTTAGGTTTTGTTCCCTCATCTGCTAGAAACGTTCGATCTTCTCTAAGCTTCTTAACTTACTCTTGAACCTCTTGGAAACGTAAGAAATTTGTAAGTTCAAAGTTATGGTTCAAGTTCATCAAATTATAGTAGTCAATGATCCAACCTAGAATAAAACAGACCTCCAGAAGTTGAGTGGTCGCAGGTGTGACTGCACCTGTGGTCTCAGTTTCTGTAACCACAGGGTGTGGGGTCAATACGTGTGGTCACATATCATGAGACCACACACATGCCACCACACCCTCCCTAGAAACTTCCCGAGGGTGTATGGTCGGACATATGTGCCTCGTGTGGTCGATCAAATTGCGACCACACGAGTTTTTGGTCGACTTTTACTCTCAGCCACATCCTTTCATAACTTGATTCCATGGTTAACATTATGATCCTTCCTATGATTGTTCTATGGCTTAAAATTCATACTTTTACATAGTCCTTCACCTTAATCCGTTCTTCATGGATCTCTTTAGAGTTTTGTTCATAGCCCTAGGATTGAGATCTTACTTTGAATCAATCTCTCCTCCATAATCTATTCTGGGAATTCAATTAATGTAGGGAATGATTCCATACCTTAAACTTGCTGGAGATTCAGAGACTTCTCTGTAATTCCTTCTCCTAATCTTCCTCTTCAATTCTCCTTCTCTTCCTCCTCTCTTTCTCTTTCTTTCAATTTGGGTTCAAAAAGAGTGAAAGAGACTAAGGGACGTCCTTTATATAGAGGAAAACATCCATATCCTACTTTGATTAGGAAAGAACCCCCTTTAGATTAGGAAGGTTTTCTAATTTCTGAGTCGGTATACTATAGTGTGGTCGCATGTGGGGTCGCAGTATCCATCGACCACATGTCTCAAAACTGTGACCACACGTCTCAAATTCGAGTGGTCTCAATATTCTAAGGTGTAGTCGACCACACCTATTTAGGTATGCAACCACACGTCTCAATTAGATGATTTTTTATTTTAATTACATACCTAGCCTTGTGGTTTCTTTACGCATTTGGTCCACTTGGTCCGACCATGATAGGAAGACCTAATACAAAGTGGTAAGACCGGATTAGCAAGGTATGGGCCTTACAACTCCCCCTCTTATATAAATTTTACCCTCGAAATTAGCACAAACCTTCTGAGTTGAAAATATGATGTTATTTCTTTCGCATAGCATTTTCTTCTTCCCATGTGATTTCTTCCACATCTTGGCCTCTCCAAGTAACTTTAACATAGTAGATGTCACGGTTGCGTAGACGTTGGACCTTCTGACTGGTAATTTCAAATGGTACCACTTCAAACGTCCAATCTTCAGTTAAACCCGGTGGATCCGCTATTAAGACGCTATTAAGACGTGCGTTGGATCTCAGATGTACTTCTTTAGTAACAAGATATGAAATACATCACTTGACATGGATGGGGGTAGTGCTAACTGATACGCTACTTTCCCGCACTTAGCTAGAATTTCATATGGCCCGACGTACCTCTGGCTTAATCTTCCCTTCTGTCCAAATCTTTTTAAGCCTTGCATAGGTGATATTTACAGGAATACTCTATTACCCACGACGAACTCAAGGTCTCAGTGTTGATTATCTGCATACTGTTTCTGAAGATTCTGGGCTGTTCTAACTCTTTTCCTGATTAGGTCGACTACTTTGCAAGCTTCTTCCACAAATTCAGGGCCTACAATTCTTCGCTCTCCGACTTCGTTCCAAAACAAAGGAGTTCGAGACTTCCAACCATACAATGCTTCATTGTGTGACGTCTGTATAGTAGCCTGATAGCTATTGTTATATGCAAACTCGATCAGTGGTAACTTCCCATCCCATGATCCTTTGAAATCAATAACACAAGCTCAGAGCATGTCTTCTAGAATCTGAATAGTATGCTCCGACTGTCCATCAGTCTGAGGGTAAAATGCCATGCTAAACTTCAATGTAGTTCCCATAGCCTTCTGCAATCCTTCACAAAACTTTGAGGTAAAGCATGGGTCTCTGTCAGACACTATGCTTTCAGGTACTCCATGCAATCTGACAATGTTATCCACGTACAACTTAGCTAACCGCTCCAAAGTATACTGAGGTCGTATGGCAATGAAAAGAGCTATTTTGGTAAGTCGATCCATGATTACCCAAACTGCGTTTACTGATCTAGGAGTCAATGGTAATCCAGTGACGAAATCTATAGTAATGCAGTCCCATTACCAAGCTGGTTCTGGTAATGGCTGTAACAATCCTGCAGGCTTTTACCTTTCAGCCTTTATCCGTTGACAATTCAGGCATTGAGAAACATATTTATCTACATCTATTTTCATTCCTCTCTACCAATATAGTTTTTTCAAATCATGATACATCTTTGTACTTTCAGGATGTATCGAATAGGCAATCGTGTGGGCTTCCTTCATTAGTCTGTGTCTGATGTCTATGTCTTCACTTTCAGGAACACACCCTTCCTTTGTATCTTAATGTCCTATCAGAATCCAAGGTGAAGTCACGAACAGTCCTTCCCTTATTAAGGTCTTCTTGTACTGTTCTTAGATAAGGGTTTGATAGAATAGCGGTCTTTACTTCATCTATCAGATCAGGTACAATCTTCAATGTAGCAAACATGTTTGAAAATCGATGAATAAAACCTAGGTTGATGGAATCATCTGGTGTATCAATCACAAACTGCTCACTGTCGCAATTGAATACTTTTGTTGTGTCACACATTGCAGCATTTGAGCTGGATTCTTCTTGAGATTTTGTCATAGCTTTCCTGCTTAATGCATCCGCAACCACATTAGCCTTTCCTAGATGATACTGGATGTCACAATCGTAATCCATTAGCAACTCCAGCCATCTCCTCTATCTCATGTTCAACTCCTTCTGATTGAAAAGATAAGTGAGACTTCTATGATCTGATTTAACCTGGAATTTCTCTCCATACAAATAATGTCTCCATATCTTGACAGCATGTATTACCGCTCCTAAATGCTGTCTTTGGAATGTCACCATCCTTGATCTTCAACTGATGATACCCAGACCTAAGATCGATCTTGGAAAACACCTTTGCTCCTTGCAACTGAACAACTAAATCATTGATTCGAGATAGGGGTATCGATTCTTGATCGTGAGCTTGTTTAGTTCCCAGTAGTCTATGCATAATCTGACGCCACCGTCCTTCTTCTTAACAAATAACACTAGCGCTCCCCAAGGCGATATGCTTGGTTAGATAAAACCCTTGTCCAGCAATTCCTATAGTTGTATTTTTAGTTTCTTCAATTCAGTAGGAGTCATTCTATAGGGTGCCTTAGATACTGGTGCGGCTCCGGCTATAAGGTCTATGACAAACTCTGTCGCTCGATCAGGTAGCAAACCAGGTAATTCTTTAGGAAATACATCTGGAAATTCTCATAGCACTTTTATGTCTTCCAATCATGGTGCTTGCATGGTGAGGTTGACCACCGACATCAGATAACCAGTTCCTCCTTTTTCGAGGCATCTCTTAGTCTTTAATGCAGAAAGAATGAGTTTTCGCTTACGGGGAAGTTTGGTTCCCGCAAAACTGAACTCTGTTCCTTCCTTGTCTTTAAATGATATCTTTTTTCAGCACAAAGCAGACTCGCAGAATGCTGAGATAACCAGTCCATCCCTAGGATGACGTCAAAGTTTGTCATCTCAAGTTGCACCAGGTTGGTGTCCAAACTTCGTCCATTTGTCACACCCCAATTCTGGTCTAACCAGATTAGTGTGATGAACCACCATTAAACCAATGGTTCAACCAGGAACTCGTATAGGTCGTACCCACCATATCAAACCACACACACATTCCACGATAATAATCAGAGGTAATAAACAAATAAGCAAAAGTCTTACAGATAATGAACTGAGTGTCTAACATTGATAATATATAATTAATCCGATTATCTCCAAAAACTCGAGACATAAAAATAATTAATCTATTATATGTTTTAGTTGTCAAACATAGCTAAACTAATCATAAACACAGTGGTTGCACTCGCATGAAGAATCATGCGCATTTTCAATAGCTTCTACGTCCATGGTAGCAACGTGTCTATACGTCGGTGTATTCATATATTCTTCAACAGTAAGACCTGCATCACAAACAAAAAATATTCGACGTCAAAAGGGTGAGCACACATCATGGCTCAGTGAGCAAACCAAACAATGCAACAAACATATGCATGCATTCAATTCATATCTTTGGTCTGTTTTTAAGTTTGAAATGTGCTATAGAAAGGTTTGATGGCTCCCACACCTCTATATACGAGTGTGTGAATCCTCCCAATGGAACAAATACCATTGCCATCCCACATGCACCCACCATGGAATAGTGATAGAGCTAAAGTGTCTGGATTAAACACCGACAACACTTTCCCTGATGCCCTATCCGTACCAACACGTAAGCCCCTATTGGCGAGGGCTTAGAAACTGGGTTCGCAACTAACCAATCCTAAGGCCAAATAGTGTGTCCAAGGCCTCACCCCAGCATCCCTCAATACGTCCATCGAGATAGAGTTAAGGCCCCCCGACAGAGTCAGAGACCACATGGTCTGAGACCACCTCCCCTGATGCCCTACGACGTAATAGTTCTACTAAGGTAATGACGATACAACGATGTTAGTGGGCAAGTCTTCAGTAGAGATAGAGCTAGAGTCCGATGATGGGTCAAAGGCCACCATGCCACGTCCTTCCCTGATGCTCCACTCGCATCTAATACACCAACCACACACATACATTCATATGCCTATTCCTAGCATCATCATCATCATCATCTTATAAATAAACGGAATTAAATATCCATGAACAGTAATAGCAGAAATATTGGATGACATGTGAGATGCACATTACAAGCATACAAGCATAGAATCAATCATGGCATTGGACTCAATAAAAATAAACAGTTTGTTACCAATTAGTTTAGGTCTTGTCCCCTCACCTGTTAGCAATACTTGATCTCCTTCTAAGCCTTGAAATTCTCTTTGAATTGATTTAACAACCTAAAAGTTATATGAATTTAAGTTAGGGTTCATATGTAACATGTTACAGTAGTAGGAAATCAAAACAGAGCACTGATAGGTGTCTGATTGGTCCTATGGTCTCATACTGTATAAACCTTACTTCCTATGGTCGATACCCTATTGTCGCACATGGTGCAACCATAGCTGTGACCATATGGTTTCTGAAATCTTTTCGAATGCCTATGGTCGATCCTTTTGTCATGCTGGTCATGCTATGATCGACCGCAATTGTGACCTTGAGATTTCTGGTCACAGACTACATGCAATTCAAGTTCTTCCTGGGTCAAATCCTCTGATCTTTAATTGGGTCATCTTATGGCCATCATTAGTAGTTTCTTATCAACCCTAATCATAAAATCTCTCCTCATGGTTCTACTTGGGATTTTCTCAAAAAAATCACATGGATCATAATAAGTTGATATTACCTATCTTCCATAAAAGTCTTATTCCTTAGAGTTTACATCTCTAGAGATTAGGTTCATACCTTTTCCTATAATAGAGAGCCAATCTCTTCTCAGCAAATTCCTCTCCTTAGCTTTTTCTTCTTCTCCTTCGCTTCCTTCTCTTTCCTTCTCTTTCTCTAGGGTTTACTAATGTTCTAAAATAGTAAAAAAGGGCTAAGAGACGTCCTTTATATAGAGGAAAAATCTCCATATAGAGACCTCTTTCAATTAGGAAAGAA
The DNA here is from genome assembly GCA_028583415.1 of Protea cynaroides. NCBI lineage: Eukaryota > Viridiplantae > Streptophyta > Magnoliopsida > Proteales > Proteaceae > Protea > Protea cynaroides. The sequence goes on along the minus strand of JAMYWD010000829.1, from coordinate 28,414 downwards.
ATCCCTTAGTTTAAGAAAGTTTCCAAAACTCAGAGTCTGATCTGGGGTCTCACAGTCGATGGCTACGATCATAGAACCCATCGACCGTAGGGTCAAAATCATCGACCGTGGGGTCCTGGATTTGTGATCTTCATTCTTACCATATGGTTGACTGTACCTACCCAGGTATGTGACCATATGTATACAGTTTTGGGTGTTGAGTCGATTTTTATACCTGGTTTGTGATCTATCTTCACATGCTCTGTCTACTTGGTCCAGGAATGATGGGTAGACCTAGCATGACATGGTTAAACCAAGTAAGTGGAGTGTGGGTCTTATAAATCCCCTCCTCTTATATAAATTTCATCCATAAAATTTACACATAACTTTCGAGTTGAATAAGTGAGGATATTGCTTCTGCATAGCGTTCTCTTATTCCCATGTAATTTCTTCAACATTTTGGCTTCTCCAAGTAACCTTAACGTAATAAATGTCGTGGTTGCGAAGACTTTGCACCTTCCGGCTAGTGATCTCAAAAGGTACTACTTCGAATGTCAATTCTTCAGTCAAATCCGTTGGATCCGCTGTTAACACGTGTGTTGGATCTCTGACGTACTTCTTCAATTGTGAGACATGGTATACATCATGTACAATAGACATTGATGGTGGTAATGCTAATTGATATGCTACCCTTCCACGTCTATCTAGAACTTCATAAGGTCTAATATATCTGGGACACAACTTTCCCTTCTATCCGAACATTTTCAAACCACGCATAGGAGATATTTTCATAAATACCTTATCACCTATGGTAAATTCGAGATCTCTGCATCGATTATCTGCATATTGCTTCTGACAATTCTGAGCTGTTCGAACTCTTTCCTTGATAATGTCGACCACTCGACGAGTCTCTTCAACAAACTCTGGTCAAACAATACTCCATTCTCCAACTTCGTTCCAAAATAAAGGAGTTCGACATTTCCTACCATACAGTGCTTCATAGGGCAACATCTGTATTGTAGCTTGATAGTTGTTATTATAAGTGAACTTAATCAATGGTAATTTCTCATCCCATGATCCTTTGAAATCAATGACACAAGATCGAAGCATGTCTTCTAAAATCTGAATAGTACGCTCTGACTGTCCGTCTATCTGAGGATGGAATGCAGTACTAAACTTCAACGTTGTACCCATAGCTTTCTGTAATCCTTTCCAATACTTTGAGGTAAAGCGTGGGTCTCTATCGGACACAATGCTTTCAGGTACACCATGTAATCTGACAATATTATCTACATTAAGCTTAGCTAACCTCTCTAGATATACTGAGGTTGTATAGCTATGAAACGAGCTATCTTGGTCAAACGATCCACAATCACCCAGACCGCGTTAACTACTCGAGGAGTCAATGGTAACTCGGTGATGAAGTCCATAGTGATGCAGTCCCATTTCCATGCTGGTTCTGGTAGTGGCTGCAACAATCCTGCAGGTCTTTACCTTTCAGCCTTTACCTGCTAATAATTCAAGCATTTAGACACAAATTTAGCTACATCAGCTTTCATTCCTCTCCACCAATATAGTTTCTTCAGATCATGATACATCTTTGTACTTTTAGGATGTACCGAATAAGCGGTAGTGTAGGTTTCCTTCATTAGTTTGTGTATAATATCCAAGACTTCATTTTCAGGAACACATACTCTCCCTTTGTATCTTATTATTTTCTCAGAATCCAAAGTGAAGTCAGGGTTAGTCCTACCTTTTTCAAGGTCTTCTTGCACCGTTTTCAGATAAGGGTCTGATTTAATAGCTGCTTTCACTTCATCTAATAGATCAGGTACAATCTTCAATGTAGCAAACATGTTTAAGAATAGATGAATAAATCCTTGGTCAGTTGATTCATTCAGAGTATCAATCATGAACTGCTCGTTATCATAATTAAATACTCTTCCAGTGACACACACTACAGTATTTGCACTAGCTTCTTCTTGGGACTTTGTCATAGCTTTCCTACTTAATGAGTCAGGAACTACATTAGCTTTTCCTGGATGATACTTGATATCGCAATCATAATCCTTTAGTAATTCCAGCCATCTTCTCTGTCTCATGTTCAACTCCTTCTGATTAAAAAGATGAGTGAGACTCTTATGAACTGATTTAATCTGAAATTTCTCTCCATACAAATAATGTCTCCATATCTTGACAGCATGTACCACCACTGCAAATTCGAAGCCATGAGTGGGATAGTTCTTCTCATGTGTCTTCAGTTGTCTTGAGGCATACGCAATTACTTATTCTCCTTGCATAAGCACACATCCCAAACCTAACCCAGACGCATCGGTGTACAAGGTAAATGGTTGTCCTGGGATCGGAATAATCAAGATGGGAGCTGATATCAATCTAGCCTTCAATGTTTGAAAACACTCTTCACATTTATCGGTCCAAATGAACTTTTCTCCTTTCTTTGTTAGACTGGTGAGAGGTACGGCAATTTTAGAGTAATCTTCCATGAATCGTCGATAGTACCCAGCTAAATCGAAGAAACTTCTGATTTTGACAACATTCTTTGATGCTTTCCATTTTACAATGGCTTCAACCTTGCTAGGATCTACTTTAATTCCTTCAGCGGATACAACATGGCCTAAGAAAGCGACTTATTCAGCTAGAACTCACACTTAGTAAATTTAGCGTAAAGCTTCTCTTTTCTTAGTCGCTGCAAAATGGCTTTTAGATTTGTGATATGAGTTTCTTTGTCCTTGGAGTAGACTAGTATATGTCGTCAATAAATACAATAACTGACGTACCCAACATATCATGGAATACCCAATTCATGAGTTCCATAAAAGTTGCAGGTGCATTAGTCAGTCCAAAAGACATAACTAATAATTCATAATGTCCATATCTGGTTCTGAATGCTATCTTCGGAATATCACCTTCCTTAATCTTCAACTGATGGTATCCTAACCGAAGATCAATTTTGGAGAACAGGCGCTCCCAATGGTGATATGCTGGGTATAATATAACCCTTGTCTAGTAACTCCTGTAATCGTACCTTCAGTTCCTTCAGTTCAGTAGGAGCCATTCGATAGGGTGCTTTCGATACTGGTGCGGCTCCGGGTATAAGATCTATAACAAACTCTGTCACTCAGTCAGGTGGTAGTCCTGATAGTTCCTCAAGAAATACATCCAAAAATTCACGCCCAACTTCAATATTCTCCATTTGAGGTGCTTCCGTGGTAAGGTCGACCACGGATACTAGATACCCAATTCCTCCTTTCTCGAGGCATTTTCTAGCCTTTAATGCAGAGAGAATGAGTTTTTCTTTACAGGGAAGTTTGATTCCCACAAAACTAAACTCTGCTCCTTCCTTGTCTTTAAATGTCAGTTTCATTTCCATACATAATAGGCTTACAGAGTGCTGAGCTAACCAATCCATTCCCAAGATAACGTCAAAGTCTGCCATCTCAAGTTGAATTAAGGTTGCATCCAAAATCTTATCGTCTATAAGAACTGGACATGGTCCATAACCTTTGTCTAGTTTCACTTCTAATACCATAGGTGATCGTACAAGTAGTTTGCAGTCTAAAAGTCTGAGGGGTAGATTTAACTTCTTTCCAAATGACACAGATATAAAAGAATGAGTAGCTACAGAGTCAAAGAGTACTCTGGCAGGTAAGCCATTAATTGGTACAATACCTGTGATTTGATTTAATTTAGTCTACATGCTCACACAAGGTAGTACAAAATGAAAGGTTCAGGTCATACCTGTGACCACATCAGACTATGTGGCAGCATCCTCAGAAGTATCTGCATAAACTTTTCCTTGCTGTAGCTGCTTCCTTGGCTTAGGACACTCTTTCAAATAATGTCCTACTTGATCGCAATTGAAGCATTTGACTCCAGCATTACTTTGCTTCTGCTGAGGTTGGGTTATCTGAGTAGTCTTGGCTGCAGCATTGAAGCCTTGGGTAAGGAAGGGTTTAAATGTCTTTGAGTTCCCTCCGTTGTATGAGTTTCCATTGGGCATCTTTATACCTTGGTTTTGAGCAAAATAACTTTCCCTCTAGCTCGATTCTAGTACTCGAGCAATCTGTACAGCTTCATTATAAATCTTCTTTTCCAGTCCCAATACATGCTCACGGATACTTCCCCTAAGTCCCATGACGAACCTTCGGGTTTTGGTATTTTCCTCCTGCATGCTAGAGGGAGCAAAGAAGAATAGTTCTTCATAACGCTATTGATATGCATCTATAGTCATCTGTCCTTGGTATAGACTCAAGAACTCCTTTTCCATTTGATCTTTGAAAGACTCCTTGGAAAATACTTCTCGAAGAAAGCTTCTTTATAAATAACCCATGTCAGTTGGGCGTGCTTTGTTAACAGATAACTTCTAATTGATTTCCACCAGTGGTGTGCGTCACCTTTCAACATAAATGTGGCACATAATACCTTCTCTTCTTCATTTATAGTCATCATCATAAAGTTTCTTTCCATTTCGTCGATCTAGTGAGCTGGCAACAATGGATCTGATGGTTTGCCTGTAAATTCCTTCGGCTTCAACTTCAGAAAACGCTCGATTAGTCTGGAGTAATCAAGCTGATACTGTGCATATGCCCCATACATAGGCGGTTGGTACTGATAATTTCCTTGGTTATACCCGCCTTGTGGTTCTTCAGGGTTTTGCAATTGGCCTTGTACTGCTAGTGTTTGCGGTGCTTGGGGTACAGTGTTGCGACCACCAGGTGCTGTACTAGCTTGTCCTGTAGGTAAAGATGTTGTGCTTGCAATTGGGTAAGCAATTCCTGTCACACCCCAATTCTGATCCAACCAGAACGGTGTGAGTGAACCGTCATTGAACCAACGGTTCACACCAGGATCTCGAATAGGCCGTGTCCACCCATACAAACCATTACACATAACCACAATCAGAATATAAATATACAGCGGAAGACTTTAAATAGAATGAACTGAGTATCTATTGATAATGTAAATAAATATCCCATTATTCAAATCCAAACACATAAAATAATAATCTTTTACATCCCTTTAATCCAATAAAAAATAACTGAAATAAATAAATAAAACAAATCAAAGGTACACGCAGAAAGGGCACTCGCATGAAGCATCATGCTCGTCCTCCCCTGCTTGTACATCCAAAGCAGCTACACCACCGTACGCCGGAGCGTTCACATAGTCGTCCACAGTGTATCCTGCATCAACATCTAAAAATAATGTATATACAAAGGGTGAGCACACAACACAGCTCAGTAAGACAATCAGACAGTTTCACAAGATTATGCATGAGTAACAATCAATTTTATGCTGTGGTCTGGTTTTAAGTTTGCAATGTGCTATAGAAAGGTTTGGTGGCCCCCGCACCTCTATACACGAGTGTGTGGCGTCGCACAGTAATCACACTACCACCAACCCACATGCACCCATCATGGAATAGAGATAGAGCTAAGGTATACCCGCACCTCCCCTGATACTCTACCCATACCAGTACCTAAGCCCCTACTGGCCAGGGCTCGCAAACTGGGCTCGCAACTAACCAATCCTATATGTCAACAATGTATGCTCTATCCCAGCACAGCCGTCTACGGCATAGAGATAGAGCTAGAGCGTGCAGGCCGGGTCGGAGACCACCATACCTCACCTCCCCCTGATACCCTATCCGCAACTAACCCACTAGGATAGAAACAATACGCAGGTAGACCCTATCCCAACATAACTCCCTACAGCATAGAGATAGAGCTAAAGCATCGTGGACAAGCCAGCGTCCACTCGGAATCCTCAGTACCACACAACGATGGCCGGGACAACATCAATATCGGAGACCACCGTACCACGATCTTCCCCTGATACCCCACCCGTACCAAGCATGTTAAGATAGAATACTACAAAAGGTGCCAGTGTGAAGAGCGATCCCAGGCCCATGCCCCACTCCACACACCAACGAAAACAATCACATGCCTAACAATCACATCCTATGAATGCATGAACAATAATAATAGCTGAAAGTAAAGGATGGCATGTGAATATGCACAAACATCACATCATAGATATTCAATGATTAACAACGATTTACTGTCCATTAATTATTAGGTTTAGGTCAGATTCCCTTACCTGACGCTAGTTCAATAACTTGCTCCACGTCGCAAGGTCCAAATGATAAGTCACAAAGTCCTACAATATTATTAGGGTTTCATTAGAATATATTGTTTAGGGTTTCATGTTGATCGGAAACCAACAGAGATCACAACTACCCTCACAGAGCTGACCAGTGGCATGTACCGGTCGAAACTCTGTGGGAAAGACTGGCGACCGGTATGGTCAGCCGGTCCCCCACAGATAACCTCCCGAGAGGTAGCGGTCGCAACATACCGGTCGCACTATGTGCAACCGGTATAGTCGACCGGTATGTCTCCGGAAGACCATACATGGGTTCTTCGACTGCCGTCGACCATCCTCCATGGATTTTCAGGGTTTCCTCTATCCATTCTAAGTCTAGGATTTGAGTTAGAGTTATCCCCAACTCATTCAAGTCTCGTTTCGGTGAATATCATCTCGAAACTCGAATCCAGGGTTTGACGGCAACTTAGGGTTTATTGGCCAATTTAGGGTTTTAGATCAATACCTACTTTGCATGGTATTGATCCACCCACACAACTATCATAGGGTAAGAAGAGGGATTCAAACACTTACCGTTGACAGGCGTAACGAGAGCTTCGTCAAACGGTAATGGCGGCTCCTTCTTCTTCCTCCTAGCTCCTTCTCCTTTTCCAAGCTCTTTCTCTTCTCTAGGGTTTGTGAGAGACAATGGAAAGGATTTGAGGGGGTTTAAGGGTGTATTTATAGGCTAGAAATAGGGTTTAGTAACCCTACTAGGATTAGGAAACTTCTAGGATTCGAAATCAGGAAAGCGGGACCCGCAGAGACCAATTTCCAAATTCCCGCACATAGCTGTGCAGGCCATACCGGTCGACCGGTACCATCATCCGGTACCATCAACCGGTATCTAAAATCAGGTATAATTGGTCGACTTTGGTCCGATTTTGTACCTGTTTGTTATCCGCTTGCCCCGTCTGGCTCGGTGATGATCGGAAGACCTGTCACGACACAAAACCAAGGTTTAGACCGGGTTTTAAGAGTGCGGGTCTTACAATTCCCATAGCAGCTTGCATGTTGGCTTGCATTTGCTGTATATGCTACATTTGTTGTGCCAAATTCATCATCACAGTAGCCAAATCCGTAGGTGATGCAGGTAAGTTGGTTAGGATGGCTTGGTTGTTTACATTCTGAGGTGCAGCATTCTGAGCTCTAATATTTCCTTCCTTCCCTTGCTGACCTTCATTGTCGTTGGTCTCCATAGGTGGTGGAGATAGGTTTGCATTCTGTCTCCTTCTACTTACTCTATGCTCAGCCATTTAAACTCTTGGTTGATGTGTTATTGGCAAAGCTACACATGTGAGACAAAATAGAGGGGTGGTATTGGGTTAGTCTCACAATGGAAGGCGAGAGAAGAACAAAATCAATAGGCAAAAGTTCGAATAGAATCAAAATAGACAATAGTCTGTCATACGATCGATGGTCTAGGGTCGCATGTTGTGAGACCATAGGTGTGACCATCAAAATCCTGACAACTTATCGAGACCCTATGGTCGATCATACTGTCAATCATACGATCGATGGTTTTGGTCGAATTGTGAGACCGTAAGATCCCAATCAGGTTTTAAAACCTATTTTCGAGACTTTTCCCTCCCATTCTCCTTTCCTTTCCTACGGTCACAACTCAAATCACCACCACTGAGTTGCTACAGTATCAACCGTACGAATTTGGTGATTCTTTCATCGATCTACAATCTCTACTCCATTCCTCGAGGTATGTTCTCTACTCTTTCTCCTTTTTAAGCTTTCATACCTAGGTTTTGCTCCATTTATAGGGTTTTCTTCAAATTAATATTTTTCTGACCGTAAAAATTTGATTTTTATAGGGGGTTATTGCTATTGGCCACCCAATGGATGAAATCCCTCAAGAAAATTTGAGTTTCATCAGTTAGTTCAGTAAAAACTTGAAAATTCCCATTTTTGACCTAAATTTTGGGGTTTTTCCCAATTGTCAAAATTTCTTCAAATTCAACCTACCTAGTTTAAATTTTTGATTGTATGAGCCTTGCGGGATGGTTTGGGACCTATATATGTCCTCCTGCCCAACTGTTTGGGTGAAAAGTGAGGCTTTTTCCCATTCTACGTCATTATGCTATCAAATTTTTAAATTTATCTAACTTGTTTTTCTTATTTTCTTCTCTTGCAGTTATCATGGTTCACACTAAGGTTCCTCGAGTTCATGACCTACGTCACTTCCGGTCCATGGAAGCAGAAACACAATATCTTTGGTTTAATCGAAAGAAGGTGGAAGGGGGTAGATGTGTTAACTTAGCCCATTTAGCCCTGTTTGATGTGAAAAGAGCGTTTGGTGATATGGGCTGTTAGCTTCCAATGATTCTGTACAAGGCTTGCACTCGCTCGAACTTGGTCAAGCAGTTCTATTGTCACCTACAGGTAGAGGGTGACCTAGAGGATGCTGACAGGGGTAGAGAGCTTTAGATCACCAGCTGGGTGAAAGGGGTTCTGATCTCTTTCAACTGTGGTCAGTTGGTTTACTGTACACCCAGGGAGCCACAGTTTCTGTCTACACAGGTGCGTGCAAAAATAGATAACCAAATTCTTCGGGATGACCACTGGGAGATGAAAGCAATCAACCTGCGTCTAGAGCCACGGGTCTATTGTAAGATTATCCAGCATAATCTTATTCCCCAGGGCAGACAGTACAAGATGGTCTCATAGCTGACTCAGTACCTACTGTACTGTATCTGTACTAGGCAGCCAGTCTGCCTCCCATATATTATTCTTCAGACTATGCATAGAGCTACATTGCCTGACTCGAGAGGTAACTTACCCTATAGGCGACTGATCTCTATCCTACTCGCTCAACTAAATGTCAAATTAGTGGATGAGAAGATATTTGAGGATACCTTCTTAGCTGACCTTGATTGGTAGGCCATCAACAGGATGGGCATGAGAGAGATACAGGTCAGTGATGACGAGACGAATGCTAAAAGATGTCCTCTCACTCGAGTAGCGGCAGCAAATGTAGAGGCTGCAGCAGTAGCAGTAGCAGCAGCAGAGGCACAAGAAAGTGATGATGATAGGATGTACATGGATGTGGATGCCATACCTCCTCCATCACCACAGCATTCTACTGGAGCTGGCCCTTCACGCCCACCACCAGATGACATGATGGGGCTACTACGTGAGATTCGGGAGGCTCAGCGAGTGACTGATCGGAGAGTAGGAGAGCTTCAAGATGCCCAGCGCTCTACAGACCAGTGGGTAGCAGATCTGATAGCTAGTCTCCGAGTGACTCAGACTCAGGTGGCCTGGCTCTCTCGAGTGTATGCTGAGGACTATGATAGAGATCGTAAGGCACCTCCTCCTCCAACACCTCCAGCTCCATGATATCATTTATTTCTTTTTCCCTTTTTATAATACAGAATAACTGTTTGGATTGTGGACTGTACTCTGATTTGGATGTACATTTGTCTTATTCATATTTTAGTGTATATATATATATATATATATATATATATATACACTAAAATATGTGTATTATTCTTAGTTTATGTCTCAAACAACACAAGTGCTTATGATGCATTCTTATTACAGTTTTTAATTTTTATCCTAACTCAGTTCATGACTCACGTGGAAGTAGTTAGATCAATTGGTAGAACCTGAGATGATCTGATACCAAATTATTACACCCCAACTCTGGTCTAACTAGATTAGTGTGATGAACTATCAATAAACCAATGGTTCAACCAGAATCTCCTATAAGTCATACCCACCATATCAAACCACACACACATTCCACAGTAATAATCAGAGATATTAAACAAATAAGTGGAAGTCTTACAGATAATGAACAAATAATTACTTAATCTAGTTATCTTTAAATGACTTAAGACATAAAAGTAAATAATCCATTATATGTTCCAATAATCAAATATAGCTAAACTAATCGAATATGTACTAGTTGCACTCGCATGATGAATCATGCGCATCTTCAACAGCTTCTACATCCATGGCCGCGACGTGTCCATACATTGGCGCATTCACTTAATCATCAACAGTAAGACCTGCATCATCAACTAAAAATATTCAACGTCGAAAGGGTGAGCACACATCACGGCCCAATGAGCAAACAAAATAATGCGACAAACATATGCATGCATTCAATTCATATCATTGATCTGGTTTTTAAGTTTACAATGTGCTATAGAAAGGTTTGGGGGCCCCCGCACCTCATATACAAGTGTGTGAATCCGTCCAATGGATCAAACACCTTGTCCGTCCCACATGCACCCACCATGGAATAGAAATAGAGCTAAAGTGTCCAGATCAAACACCGTCAACACTTCCCCTGATTCCCTACCCATACCAACACGTAAGCTCTTACTAGCGAGGGCATACAAACAGGGCTCGCAACTAACCAATCATAATGCCAAATAGTGTATCTAAGGCCTCACCCTAGCATCCCTCAATACGTCCATAGAGATAGAGCTAAGGCCCTTGGCAGAGTAAAAGACCACACGGTCCGAGACCACCTCCCCTGATGCCACGACATAATAATTCTGCTAAGGTAATGGCAATACAATGATGTTAGTGGGCAAGACTTGAGTAGAGATACAGCTAGAGTATGGTGACGATGTCACACCCTAATTCTGCACCAACCAGAATGGTGTGATGAACCGTCAATAAACCAACGGTTCAACCAGGATCTCGTATAGGCTATCCCACGTTGTTAAACCAAAACACATTTCACATTAATCAGAGGTAATAAAGTAAATAGCGAAAGGCTTACAGATAATGAACTGAGGTCTAATCATGATAAATAATAAATATTCCATTTATCTCCAAGTAACCAAAACATAATTTAATACATATTACAATATCCAAATATGGAAATTAAACACTAAGCGTATCCATAGTTGAAACGCTAGCTTGACGAATCACAATAGTCCTCCATAGCTTACTCATCATTGCCGCCACCCGTTTACATGTTGGCTTGTTGACATAATCTTCAACCGTAATACCTGCAACATCAGAAACTAAAAGATTTGTGCGCACGAGGGTCAGCTCTCCAACTTGAGCTCAGTGAGAAAACAAAACAATGCAACAAACATATGCATGCATTCAATTCATATTTGTGGTCTGGTTTATAGTTTGCAATGTGCTATAGAAAGGTTCAGTGGCCGCCTCACCTCTATACACGAGTGTGTGAAGCCACCCAAAGGTTAACGTTTATTGTCGTCCCACATGTACCCACTATGGAATAAAGATAGAGCTAAAGTGCTTAGGACCACACCGCATCATACTTCCCCTGACACTCTACCCATACCAACACGTAAGCCCCTGTTGGCGAGGGCTTGCAAACTGGGCTCGCAACTAACCAATCCTAATGTCAAACAGTGTACCCAAGGCCTCACCCCAGCATCCCTCAATACATCCATAGAGATAGAGCTAAGGCCCCCGACAGAGTCGAAGACTATATGGTCCAAGACCACCTCCCCTGATACCCTACGACGTAATAGTTCTACTAAGGTAATGGCGATACGATGATGTCAATGGACAAGACTTGAGTAGAGATAGAGCTAGAGTCTAGTGACCAGGCTGAACCACAATGTCACGTCCTCCCCTTGATGCCCTACTAGCATCAAGTACACTAACCACACACAAACATTCACTTGCCTATTCCTAGCATCATCATCATCATCATGTTATAAACAAAATAGAATTAAATATGCATGAACATTAATAGCAGGAATATTGGATGACATGTTTAATGCACATTACAAGCATACACGCATAGAATCAGTCATTGCATTGGACTCAAGAAATAAAACAGTTTATTATTAGCCAATTAGTTTAGATCTTGGTCCCTCACCTTTGCTTGAGTGTAGATCCTCTTTCAAGCTTTAAGAATCACTTTTATATCAATAGGAAAACCTAACAAGTCGATAGATTTTAATTAGAATTTATTCCGACAATTTTAGGCTTGCTGTTAAGCGAGGGTCGCAGGTAGGGTCGCAGGTTTCTGCGACCCCCAGGGGTAGGGTCGATGCCAGGGTCGGATGTTCCATCGACCCTGGGTGCGACCACCCCATCCCTGGACTTCCCGAATACTGGGGGTCGATCCTGTGGTCTGGTAGGGTCGATTCACAGTCGACCCCACGTGCGACCCCCCGTGGTTTGAGTCGACTTTTCCATTCTACAGTCCATTCTTTCATGTTTGGGTCCTTTGGCTTACTTTTATAGTCCATTCTATGATTGTTTTATGACTCAAAAATCCAAGTTACTCACTTTTCATAGTTTTCCATGATTTCCATTGGAATTCATCCATGGATGGTGGTATTAGGGTTTCTCCTAACCTAACTTCATCATAATCTATTCTAAGCTTTCAATTCAGATAGGGATTGAGGTTCATACCTTTTGTAGTCTGAGTTTCAAAGATTTCTCTGAGCTCTTCTTCTTCCTTAGCCTTTTCTTCAAGTTTTCCTTCTCTTCTTCTCTTCCTTCTCTTCTCTTTCTCTCACTTTCAATTAGGGTTCTAAAAGGAGTGAAAGAGGCTTAGGGACTTCCTATTTATAGAGGAGAACCTCCCAAAATAAGTCCCACTGAGTTTAGGAAAGGTCCCAATTGAAATTAGAAAAGTTTCCTAATTTTCGGTTCGTGCTGTTTTTTTGCTGTTTTCCTAGGGTCGATGCTAGGGGGTCGATGGGGGGGTCGGACAATCCGAGACCCCTGCGACCCCCCGACCAAAAGTCAGGGGTTGGACTTCTTTTGAGGTGGGGGTCGACCCTGCCTGTTTGGGCATGCGACCCTACCCTCATTTTGACTGTTTTTGAGTAAAATTTCATATTGGGTCTTGGTTTTCTTCACACACTTGGTCCACTTGGCTTGACCATGATATGTAGACTGGTCACGACACGAAATGTAAGGCTAGACTGCGTTCATGGTGTGCGGGTTTTACAGACGAGGTCAGAGACCACCATGCCACGTCCTCCCCTTGATGCTCTACTCGCGTCCAATACACCAACCGCACACATACAATCACATACCTATTCCTAGCATCATCATCATCATCATCATGTTATAAATAAACAGAATTACATATGCATGAGTAGTAATAGTAGGAATATTGGATGACATGTGAGACGCACGTTACGAGCATACACGCATAGAATCAATCATAGCATTAGATTCAATAAAAATAAAGTAGTTTGTTATTATCCAATTAGTTTAGGTCTTGTTTCCTCACCTGTTAGCAATACTCGATCTCCTTCCAAGCCTTACAATTCTCTTTCAATCAATTTAACAACTTAAAAGTTATATGAATTTAAGTTAGGGTTCATATGTGATATGTTACAGTAGTCGAAAATCAAAACAGAGCACTGATAGGTGTCTGATTGGTCCTATGGTTTCATACTATGTCGACCTTACTGCCTACGGTCGATACCCTACGGTCGCATATGGTGCGACCATAGCTATGACCACATGATTCCTGAATCTTGCCAAATGCCTATGGTCGATCATCTGATCAGGCTGGTCATGCTATGGTCGACCGTAGCTACGACCTTGAGAGATTTCTGATCACAGACTACATGTGATTCAAGTTCTTCTTGGGTCAAATCCTCTGCTTTTCAATTGGGTTTATCCTAAGGTCATCCTATGGCCATCATTAGTAGTTTCTTATCAACCTTAATCATCAAACTCATCCCTCATGGTTATCCTTGGGATTTTCTCAAGGAATCACATATATCATATTAGGTTGATATCTCCTAACCTCCATAGAAGTTTTATTCTTTAGAGTTTACATCTCCAGATATTAGGTTCATACCTTTGCCTGTGGTAGAGAGCCAATCTCTTTTCAGCAAAATTCTCTCTTTAGCCTTTTCTTCTTCTCCTTGTCTTCCTTGTCTTCCCTTCTCTTTCTCTAGGGTTTACTAATGTTCTAAAGAGTGAAAAAGACTGAGGGACGTCCTTTATATAGAGGAAAACTTTTCATATAGAGTCATCTTTCAATTAGGAAATAAATCCCTTAGGTTAGAAAAGTTTTCAAAACTCAGAGTCTGATCTGGGGTCTCACGATCAATGGCACCGATTGCAGAACCTATAGACCGTAGGGTCAAAATCATCGACCGTAGGGTCATTGACCAGTGACCATTATTTCTTTCCATATGGTCTACCATACCTACCCAGGTATGCGACCATATGCATACAGTTTTGGGTGTTGAGTCGATTTTTATACCTGGTTTGTGATCTATCTTCACACAATTGGTCCACTTGGCCCAGCTATGATGGAAAGACCTAGCACGACACAGTTAAACCAAGTTAGTAGAGTGCAGGTCTTACATTAAATGTCCTAGAGTTCCCTCCGTTATAAGTAGTTCTATTAGGCCTCTTAATGCCCCTGTTTTGAGCAAAGTTGCTCTCCCTCTGGCTCGATTCTAGTACTCGAGCAATCTATACAGCTTCATTATAGATCTTCTTTTTGAATCCCAATACATGCTCCCGTATACTTCCCCTAAGTCCCATGATGAATTTTAAGGTTTTGGTATCTTCTTCCTGCATGCTATAGGGAGCAAAGAAGTACAGCTCTTTATAACACTACTGATAAGCGTCTACCATCATCTGTCCCTGATACAGAGTCAGAAACTCCTTTTCCATCGCATCTCTGAAACTCCTGGGAAAATACTTCTCGAAGAAGGCATCTTTGAAGGTAGTCTAGGTCAATTGAGTGTGCTTTGTCAGCAGATAATTCTGAGTAGATTTCCACCAATGATGGGCATCACCTTTCAGCATAAAGGTTGCACATAATACCTTTCTTCTTCATTGATAGTCATCATCATGTAGTTCCTTTCCATCTCGTCGATCCAGTGGGCTGGCCATAAAGGATCCGACGGCTTGCCAGTGAACTCCCTTGGCTTCATTTTCAGAAAATGCACGATCAGCCTAGAATGGTCCAGCTGATACTGAGTATATGCTCCATACATAGGCGGTTGGTACTGGTAATTGCCCTGGTTATATCCGCCTTGAGGTACTTCAAGGTTTTGTACTTGAGCTTGTACAATTGGCTTTTGAGGTGCTTGGGGTACCGTATTGTTCATGGATGATGTTTGGGGCACGGTGTTGCTACCCCCTGGTACGATACTAGCTTGCCCCGCCGGTAGAGGTGTTATGTTTGCTGCTGGAGGAGCGATTCCCATAGCAGCTTGCATGTTGACTTGCATCCGCTGTAATTGTTGTAACTGTTGTGCCAAATTCATAACCACTGTAGCCAATTCCGTAGGTGGGGCTGGCAAGTTTGTTGGGTTGGCTTAGTTGTTGACTCTTGGCAGCACCATATTCTGGTTCTCCTATTCCTCGGGGTTTTCATGGGTGTTTACCTCCACAGGTGATGATAGAGGTGGAATTGGGTTATGTCCTCTCAGGGTTATTCTTCGCCCAACCATTTCCTGTTTCCGAAGGTGGTAGTGCCTGAAAGTCAAGGAAATATATGAGGCAAATATAATATACGTTGATCTGATGTCAATCTCACAATAATCGAGGTAAAAATTTAAATTTTAAAGTCACTCAATCAAAATAGGGTATTTTCATCGTAGGGTCGATGGGTGTGGTCGCACTATATGCGACCACAGGGTTCCGACCATACGAACCCTGGCAGCTTACTGAGAGCCTATGGTCGATCGTGGGGTCAATCGTGTGGTCGCACTTTTGGTCTAGTTCTGCGACCACACAACCCCAAATTAGGTTTTTAAACCCAATTTTTTGAGTCCTTTTCTCCATTCTCCTTTTGTCTTTTACTGTTCACAACTCAACCCGCTTCCACTGAGTTGCTACAATACCGACCACTCACCTTGAGTGAAATTTCTTCAATCAACTTCCAGATTCCTCATCTCCTCGGTAACTTCTACATTCCCATTATTCTTTTTGTCGGTTCATGCTAGATTTTCATTGCCTATTGCAATCTTTTTCCAATTAAATTTTATTTATCCGTAAAAATTTGATTTTTATTGATAAGCCTTGCTATTGGACACCCAACGGACAAAAGCGTTATAGAAATTTTGGGTTTCATCGGTCAGTTTGGTTAATAAATGGAAAATTTATCTTTTAACCTAAAAATTGGGGATTTTTCCCAATTTCTCAATTTTTCTTCAATTTGTTTTAATTAATGGCCATTTCTCACTCAATTGATTATGGTATGATGGCTTATGACATATGTGAGTCCTCTAGTCCAAACATTTTGGGCAGACATGAGGCTTTGGCCAAATCACGCTGTCATAATGGTAAATTTGAATCCTTTATATCTAACCTATTGCCTATTGGTTTATGCCTTTTTAGGTAACATGGTTCGTACTAATGTTCCTAGAGTTTAAGATCCTCGTCGCTTCAGGTCCATCGAAGTGGAGGCACAGTATCCCTGGTACCAACGCAAGAAAGTGGAAGGGGGTCGTTGTGTCAACTTGGCCAGCCTAGCCCTATTCGATGTGGAAGGGGCTTTTGGCGATATGGGCTGGCTCCCTGTGATTCTGTACGAGGGTTGCACCTGTCCTGAGTTGGTGAAGCAGTTTTACTATAATTTACAGGTGGAGGGTGACCCAGAGGATATAGATATGGGCAAAGAGCTCAAGATCACCAGTCTAGTCAAAGGGGTAGAGATCTCATTTAATTGCCACGAATTAGTTGATATCCTGGGCATCTCAAATGACGGTCCCTTGGTCTACTATGCACCCAAGGAACCCCAGTTCCTTTTAGTGAGAATGAGCGCAGAAATTGACAACTAGATTATTCGGGACGACCGCTGGCAGATGAAGGCAATTAACCTACGTCTATAGCCTCGGGTGTCTGCAAGATCATTCAGCATATCCTGATTCCCCAAGGTGGGTACTATGAGAAAGTTTCACACTCAGTATCTTCTGGTACTGCATTTGCATTAGGCAGCTGCCCTCCTTATAACATCATCAGGACCATGCTCTGTTCCACGATGCTTGGTCTGGTGGGTAACCTACCCTATGGGAGCTTGATCACCACTCTGCTCACTTGCCTACAGGTAGACCTGGTGCATGAGAAGATTCATGAGAGCACCTTTTCAGCTGACCTAGACTGGGAGTGCAGAATGGGGATGCGAGATGTGCAGGTCAGTGATGAGGAAAGAAACACTTTGGTGCGTCCCCTTACTCGAGTGGCGGCAGTAGATGTAGAGGCAGCAACCGCGGCGGCAGCGGAGGCATCAGAAAGTGACGATGAGGAGGATGATGATCAGATGTACATAAATGTGAATGCCATATCTCCTCCGTCACCATAGCATTCTATAGGATCCGGACCTTCTCGGGCTTCTCATTCGGCTGGTCCTTCGCGCCCTCCATCAGATGTCATGATGGATTTATTGTGTGAGATTCACGATGCTCAGCGTGCTACAGATCGTCGGGTAGGAGAGATCATAGACGCTCAGCGCACGACTGATGGACGGGTGGCAAGTCTTACCGAGAGTCTTCGAGCGACCCAGGCATAGGTAGCCTGGCTTACGAGGGTGTATGCCGAGGACCGTAGGCGAGACCGAGAGGCAACTCCTCCTCCAGCACCATGATTGTCCCATTTATTTTCTTTGTCTTTTATTCTATAGAGTAACTGTCCGGATTGTGGACTGTACTCTGATTCGGATGTACATTTTTCTTATTCTCATTTTGGTATAAATACAAAATTTGTTTCTCCCTTACATACGTGCATTATTTTCTTTTTAAATTTATGTCTCAAATAACACAGGTGCTTACAGTGTATTCATATTATGATTTTTAATTTATCCAAACTCAGTTCACAACCCTTGTGGTGGTATTTTGGTTTAATAGAGCAGAGCCTAAGAGCTCTGATACCAAACTGTCACACCCCAAATCTGGACTAACCAGTGGTGTGATGAACCGTCAAAGAAAACCAACTGTTCAAGCAGAATCTCGTATAGGCCGTGCCCATCCGATTAAATCAGATACATTCCACAAGCATAATCAGAGTAAATAAACAATAGCGAAAGTCTTTAATACTAATTAACTGAGTATCTAACAGTAATAGCATAATTAATTATCCAATTATCTCCAAAGTAACTCAAAACATTAAATAAAATAATTAATCAATTACATGTTTTGATAACCAAATAACTAAACTAATAAAAAATACATGAATTGCACTCGCACGATGGATCATGCGCCTCTTCCATAGCTTCTACATCTATCGCCGCTATGTGTCCATATGTCAGCGTATTCATATAGTCTTCAACGGTAGGGCTTGCATCAACAACTAAAAATATTCGATGTCGAAAGGGTAAGCACACATCACGGTTCAGTGAGCAAACAGAACAATGCAACAAACATATGCATGCATTCAATTCATATGTTTGGTCTAGTTTTTAAGTTTGCAATATGGTATAGAAAGGATTGGCTGCTACTACACCTCTATACACGACTGTGTGAATCCGTCCAATAGATCAAACACCATTGCTGTCCCACATGCACCCTCCATGGAATAGAGATAGAGTTAAAGTGTTCAGATCAAACACCGCTAACACTTCCCCTGATGCCCTATCCATACCAATACGTAAACTCCTATTGGTGAGGGCTTGCAAACTGGACTCGCAACTAACCAATCCTAAATGTCATCCAGTGGGCCTCACCTCAGCATCCCTCAACACGTTCCCTCAATACGTCCATAGAGATAGAGCTAAGGCCCCCAGCAGAGTCAGAGACCACACGGTCTAAGACCACCTCCCCTGATGCCCTATGACATAATAGTTCTACTAAGGTAATGGTGATACGATGTCAGTGAATAAGACCATGATAGGAAGACCAAATACAAAGTGGTAAGACCGGGTTAGCAAGGTACGGGTCTTACATATGGTCGCATATCATGCGACCATACCTTCTTTGGGATCTTCCCAAGAGCATATGGCTGACCTCTGATCACTCTGTGGTCGACCATAGGTTACGACCACACGAAGTTTGGTCAATTTTTATCCTCAATCCAATTCTTTCATGAGTTGATTCCTTGGTTTATCAATAGGGTTCCTCCTATGACCAGTTTATGGCCTTCAATTCATAATTTTTGCAAAGTTATCCACCCTAACCTACTCTCCATGGATCTTCATTGAGTTTTTGTTCATGGGGTCTCTTAGTCCAGATCCCACATCAACTCCACATCTAATCTACAATGGGAAAAACCTTATACTATGTGATCTAATTCTACAGAGATAGTTCCTTACCTTGGCCTTCTATAATAAGCTAGAACCTTCCTTCCTCTCGGCTTGCCTCTTCAGATCTCTTTCTCCTTCTCTTCCTTTCTCTCTTAAGTTTAGAGTTTTAATTTGGATTCTAAAAGAGTGAGAGAGGCTAAGGGACGTCCTTTATATAAAGGAAAACCTCCATATAGAGTTCTCCTTCAACTAGGAAAGAGATCCCTTAGTTTAGGAAAGTTTTCAAAAACTCAGAGTCGGTCTCAACATCGTGCAGTCGCACGTATGGTTGTAGAATCAGTCGACCACACATCCTAAATATGCGACCACACGTTGGATCACTTTCCTTAAGGTGTGGTCGACCATACCAGCTCAAGTGTGCGACCACACACTCAAAATTGACTGGTTTTGGATCGATTTACATACCTAGCCTTGTGGTTTCTTCACGCACTTGGTCTGCTCAATCCGGCCATGATAGGAAGACCTGGCATGACATGATTTGACCAGGTGCCTCTGTCAAGGAAGAAAAGCTGTTTTTGTACTTTGATTGAGAGTAATCCCCAAATGCATTTAATGAGGGATTTAAAAAAGGGGGAGACGAATAAGCAGACATACATCAACATTGTACGATTTCTCAAATCGTGGCATGGAATGGGCAGTCTTGTTACACACATGGCTGCTCCCCAAGGGTCGATGCTTTAAATCCATAGTAAATCCAGCCATCATGAGATCGTATTGAGTGGGGTTTTCAAAAAATCTTTTTTTGTGGTCATTTCTACTCCATTCCTCGAGACTAGAGAGCTCAGGTCTCGCATGCATCAGTCTCAAGTCGGGTCTTCCTTTTATACCACAGATCAGTGAAGAGTTATGTTTGATGACTTAAGGGTCGGGTTTGCTTCCGACTTATATCTTGCACTGAGGTTGGGCTTAACGCCGACCTGTATCTCATCTCGAAAGGGACAAATGATATGTGTCAGCTCGGGGCATGCTATTATTCCAATTCGGGCAAGTGTTCGACTTGGGAGGTACAACTTTAAATTTCTACAGCTCGGCATGATGAGTCAAACGAAATAAGGATGGACATTGGGGTTGCTCCTTCTAACTCGACCAGTCCAAAAAAGCAAGGGGCAACTACTGATACCATATTTTGTCCGTTAATAAGAAGATGACAAGTGTCATGATAAGAGGACGACACGTGACAATACACTTGTTATCTCTAGAATGCTCCCTACGACGAGAGGAGGTACATACAATCTAGAACGTTCCAGGTCTCTAAGTCAGTGATGTATCTTAATGGGATATCTCGCATACTATTGGATTGTCCCCCAACACTAGGTAAATAGGAGTCAAACACCGAATAGGACTCCTCCTTCATAAGTGGATAATCATCGGTTATTTAGAATACCAGTGATGGTAACTCTTCTTGGCCATTGGAACTTTATCCTATGGTTGCAAGATGTAGTCGTCTTGGGATTGCCAAAAGAATAGTCTCCTTATCCAATAGGGATATCCAGTAGTGTATCCAGCTCCAACTAGAGATACTTACTCTATATATACACTCGATGATCACAAGTATAATCACTTTGACTTCACCATCTTTCCACTGAGAGAATACTCATGTTTTCCCCACTCTAAGGAGATTACCTTCTTCCTCCTGTAAGTTCCATATTGTGTGCTCTGTTACTGACTTGATCGTCGAAGTGGTGACTAGACTACCTAGTCTGACCTCCTGACCTCCATTAACATCTTTTTTCTTGTAGGAGATGGGACACATCAGCCAACCCAGTTTTAAGAGCAACAACACCTGGTTGCTGCTGATGGTTGGCTCAATAAAAATGAGCCTTGTGTTAAATGGCAGTTTTGCTTTTGATTTCTTAGACCTTGGTGATAGGGACAGAGTGTGAGGAAGGGGAAAATGTTTTGTAGGTGGTTAAACCTTGTTCATCAGGAAGTGGACTAGAACTATCCACTTGTGTACCCTCGGCCTAAAGAACTTACCACTGTGGATCTATTTCCATGCTGGAGCTCCCTCTCCATCTCTGGGGAATGGAATCCCTGAGTGCCATTTGCTCATATCTCGGAACACCTCTCTATGCAGACCAGATGACTTCACTCAAGCTTTGAAGAGCTTTCGCCCGATGTTGCATTGATTTCGACAGCTCTTAGAAGATGGAGGAAGTTGTGCTTATACAAGATGACCAGGGTAATCTATATAGCCCGAGTGTTCACTACAAATCAAAGCCCCCCACCATTGCCTGTTTTGTAAGGTTTCTGGGAGGGGGCTAACTACAAGGCCAACACTGACTTTAACTAGACTCTCATCAGGAATTTAGTGGTTGCTCAGCTCCAGCAGGTGGTACGGAAGAGGTGCCATCGAGCAAAGAAAATGTTAGTGGGAGGATGCCAGTCAGATTTTCTAAGGATGAGGAGGACACTTTTGCATTTGAAGGGAGAAGAAGACACTCAAAATTGGTGAAGAAGAAGAAGGGTTCCTCGAAAGCCCAACCCGACAGTCCCTCTAACAATAGTGGTCTCTTAGGTAGGGTTTTAGACTCAGTCCTTTTAGTTGCTTTAGTGGTTCCTCCACGTAGTGACAAACCACTGCTTGATATCCCTCACCCAATCCTGGATCAATTCTTACACTAGAAGGTCCAGAATAGTCCTTCCAATAGGAGGGTGGTTCGTGGTCTTGGTCGTCTTGAATCTCTGCCAACCTTGAACTCTTTTTAGGTGTTTGAATCATCGTTGGAAAACCTTACAGTCAGATAACCTGTGCCCCCCCACTCTTCTATTTTCTCTCCACTTGGCATGATTTCATCGATCCCTCCCCTACTCCAATCCCCCTTCTTTGTGTTCCTTCGACCCAATCGCTGGCCACTCCTGTTGCTTCTCAACCTACTGCATTAGGTGTCAACCCTGAACCATGGTCTGATACAGAGCCAATCTCCTTATCTCCGTCTTTGCTTCTTCTTATCCCCATTGATAAAGCTATAACCTGTGCCCCATCGATTGCCAATGTCACACCCTAATTTTCTTCTAACTAGAAGTGTAAATAAACCGTTTACAAACCACGGTCAAGTCAGGATTGATAAGTGTATAATTTTATATTTTTTTATTCCTTTTGCATTATGATTTTTAGGGTGTTTTATACCTTATTGAGCTTAATAGAATTTATTTTATGAGTTTGGTATATTTTAGAAATCTTGTTAATTAATTAATAAAAGATGAAAAAATTCTAGCACTCTTAATAATAACGTTTTGAATTTCATGTAGGATTCTGACATGGAAAGAGTTTGTTTGGGCTTCCAAATGTGGTTTTAAAATCTGATCTGAAAAATTGATCCAAATCTAAACCAGAGAAGGAAGGTTGCTACACACGGAAGGTTCACTATTGGAAGGCCTTGATTGATTATTGGAAATCTTGAGGAGAATATACACAACTATGGAATCTTACAAAATTTGGTAGATTTGGGGGTGACAATTGTTTAATAATGGAATGATTTTCATCTAATCTAGGAATAAAGATTTTGTTTAATTTTTATTTCCATGTAATAAGGTTGTCAAATCTAGGCATACCAATTTTAGTCTTATATTTTGGCTATTTAAACAATGTAAAGCCTATGTAAAGAGCATCCAAGAGTGATTGAGAAAGAAGACAGTGGCTGAAGAACAACTCTCTTTCTTTTGTGTTCTTGAAGAAGTCATGTGTGGCTAACTTTCTTATCTTTGGTTAGACGGAGCTGAAGCCATCATTGTAAACTTGTGAGACTTGTTTTTATTTATTGATTTTTAATTGAATATTTATTTTTCTTCTAATTTATGTGTATAATGAATGATGAATGGGTTGATTAGGAGTACTACTAATTGATTTATTTATTTAATCAATTGTTAGATTAGAATTGAATTGCTATCAATTGATTATTCTATGTTAGTGGCAATGGGGATTGATGTTAATGGACAAGTTAATGTTATATTCCTAGGAGAAATCAGATTAAAATAATTAAACCACGCTGGTGTGTGCTTAATGTTTAATTTCAATCGTCTTTCTAATTGTTATTGCTATTCCTGAATCAAATCGAGAGCCTAGTCTTGAGATTGATTTAAGAGTAAGGGTATTATTAATAAGCTATCTTTTAATAGACCAATCTTAAGGAAAGACCAAGGATTTTAGGCCTAGTCCTAATTTTCTTGATTGATTATTCAATTGAAATTGATTATCCTTTATGGCGATGAACAAGTTTACGAAGATGGTGTATGTATCCTTTTGACCGAAGCTTTCTCTTATTGGTTTAATCTTCGATATTTGTATTACCTTGCTCTTTATTCTTGCATTTTAGATAATTAATTACTGTTCTTTTCTATTGCAAACATACCCCCCTCCATACGTAGGATAGCCAATGAAGTTATGCTAATAAGATTAATCAGAATCTGCTTTAGTACAACAATTGGTTATTTTCTGAGTCTTATTTTATTTTCATTTGTTTTTCTCTCTTTAGGTTAATTAAACATTTTAATCTTGATCATACAATCCTTGTGGGTTCGACCCTTACTTGCTACTATTTACGTTTCAAAGTAAGGTAATTTAATTTGAGTGCTTGACACGCATCAAATTTTGGCACCGTTACCGAGGATTGTTTTGATTAAATTGATTTGTTTGGTTATTTAATTGATTTTTTTATTTTTTATTATTTGTCTATCTGCTTGTTCTCTTAAGTGGATGACCCGATCTTCTCATTTGGGAGAATTGCAATTTGATCCAGAAATAGAAAGAACTCTGCACAAGCTAAGGAGAGAAAGTAGAAAGACAACAAAAAATTCTTCACCAGGTAACAACGTAGCCATTGATTTAGCTTCTGGAAGCACTAGTAATTCAGACTTTGAAGAAATGGCAGACAACAACAACCGCACTCTTAAGGAGTTAGCGGCTCCTAATCTGAACCAACAACCACTCTGCATCAAGTATCCTAATCTCGATGTTGCCTTTGAACTTAAATCTGGTCTAATCCATCTCCTTCCTACTTTTTGTGGTCTTGTAGGTGATGACCTACACAAGCATCTAAAAGAATTCCATGTGGTATGTTCGAGCATGAAACCAACCGGAATTTCTGAAGAGCAAATCAAGTTGAGGGCGTTTCCATTCTCATTAGCGGACAATGCAAAAGATTGGCTTTATTACTTGCCGTCAGGATCCATTACCACATGGAATGTGATGAGGCGGCTTTTCTTGGAGAAGTATTTTCCAGCTTCAAGGGCAGCCAATATTCGAAAGGAAATCTACGGTATTAGGCAATATAATGAGAAACACTTTATGAATACTGGGAGCGATTCAAGAAGCTCTGCGCCAGCTACCCTCATCACCAAATTAGCGAGCAATTACTCATTCAATACTTCTACGAAGGGCTTTCTCATACTGATAGGGGTATGATTGATGCAGCGAGTGGAGGAGCATTAGGGGATAAAACTCCAAGGGCAGCCCGTAATTTGATTGCAAATATGGCTGCTAACTCTCAGCAATTTGGTGTAAGAAATGACCCTCCATCGAACAAGGTTAATGAGGTAAGCACTTCTTCTCTTGAATTAAAAATTGTAGAATTGTCTTCACTTGTTCGTCAATTGGCTGTGGATAAGGTACAACAGGTTCAAACTTGTGGAATTTGCTACATCGCGGGACACCCAACTGATATGTGTCCCACGCTTCAAGAGGAATCTACAGAGCAAGCAAATACTGTGGGTGGATTTCCAGGACAACCTCAACGTAAGTACGATCCATACTCAAATACTTACAATCTGGGATGGAGGAATCACCCAAATCTCAGCTATGGTAATCAAGATGGCCCCAATCGTCAGTATGGGTATCAACAAGGTCAACAACCTTTTCAATCCAGACAACAAGCACCTTCAAGTTCAGGTATGACCTTGGAAGATATTGTTAAAACACTTGCCAATGATTCATTACAATTTAAACAGGAAACAAGGGCAGGTATAAAGAACTTGGAGACTCAAATAAGCCAACTGGCCACTTCAATGAGTAGACTAGAGGCTCAAGGCTCGGGAAAGCTACCTTCGCAACCGATGGTGAATCCGAAGGAAAATGCAAATGCCATAGTCTTGAGAAGTGGAAAAGAAGTGG
This sequence comes from Protea cynaroides, assembly GCA_028583415.1. Lineage (NCBI taxonomy): Eukaryota > Viridiplantae > Streptophyta > Magnoliopsida > Proteales > Proteaceae > Protea > Protea cynaroides. The sequence continues at coordinate 2,975 of JAMYWD010000829.1, read as the reverse complement.
AGAATATAGAAAAGGAAAAAGAGAAAGAGACCTCAAAATCAGCTCCGACATCTATTTTCTCATCTGGGGTAAACTCCAAACCTTCTATTTCCTCTATTCCTATTCAACCTCCTTTTCCTAGCAGGTTTGCTCAATCTAGAAAGGAAGAAAAAGAAAATGAGATGTTGGAGATTTTTTGAAAGGTAGAGATAAATATACTTCTTATTGAAGCAATTAAACAAGTGCCACGGTATGCTAAATTTCTTAAGAAATTGTGCACATCCAAGAGAAAATTTAAAGGAGATGAAAAGGTAAGTATGGGTGAAAATGTCTCAGCCATTATTCAACGGAAGCTTCCCCCTAAGAGTAAAGACCCAGGTACATTCACTATCCCATGCAAAATAGGTAACACCAATTTCAATAGAGCTATGTTAGATTTAGGAGCATCAATTAATGTCATGCCTTATTCAATATATGCTTCATTAAATCTAGAACCTTTAAAAGAAACTGGTGTAACTATTCAATTAGCTGATAGATCAAATGTATATCCTGAAGGTGTGATTGAGGATGTGTAAGTTCAAGTTAGTGAATTGGTATTTCCTGCTGATTTTTATGTATTAAAAATAAAGGATGACTCATCTCATAACTCTACACCTCTTTTGTTGGGTAGACCATTTTTTAAAAACTGCTAAAACAAAAATAGATGTTCATGATGGTACCTTATCTATGGAATTTAATGGCGAGATAGTTCGCTTTAATATTTTTGAGGCTATGAGGTATCCTAGTGATATAAATTCTGTTTTTGCTATTGATATAATTGATTCTATGGTACAACAAGTTTTTGAATTAAATGGTGAAGATGAGTTGATGGTGGCCATTAGCAAACATTTGAATAGCATGGATTTCAATTCAGAAATTGTGTTAAATGCTGAATTAGAGAAGATGTTGATGGCATTGCAGGCCTTACCCCCAATTCCAAAAAGATATGATGTTGCTCACATTGAGTTGCCTATATCTCATACAAGGTTGTTACCTTCCATTGTGCAGGCACCTATTGTTGAGCTGAAACCACTTCTAGACCATCCCAAATATGTATACTTAGGAGACAATGAGACGTTACCTGTGATAATAGCAAGGGACTTGACCAAGCTACAAGAGGAGAAACTCATTCGAATTTTGAGAGACCATAAGACAGCCATTGGACAATAGCCGACATTAAGGGAATCAGCCCGGCCATGTGCATGCATCGCATACTTCTTGAGGAGGGAGCCAAACCGATTAGAGAAGCACAGCGTAGACTCAACCCTCCTATGATGGAAGTTGTGAAGAATGAGATATTAAAGCTTCTTGATGTTGGAATTATCTATCCTATCTCTGATAGTAAGTGGGTAAGTCCGGTTCAGGTGGTACCTAAAAAGATGGGCATAACTGTCATTAAGAATCAAAATAATGAGTTAATCCCTACTAGGATACAAAATGGGTGGCGTGTTTGTATTGATTACAAGAAATTGAATGTTTCAACTCGTAAAGACCACTTTCCTCTTCCATTTATCGATCAAATGTTGGAGAGGTTAGCAGGTCGTTCGCACAATTGTTTTCTTGATGGTTATTCAGGTTACTATCAAATTGTGATTGCACCTGAAGATCAGGAGAAAATGACATTCACCTGCCCATTTGGTACCTTTGCTTACCGACGAATGCCATTTGGTCTTCGCACCGCCCCAGCCGCATTCTAGAGGTGTATGGTTAGCATTTTTTCTGATTATGTAGAGAACATTATAGAAGTTTTCATGGATGACTTTATTGTTTATGGAGACTCTTTTGATACATGCTTGGATAAACTTACACTTGTTCTTAAGAGGTGTATAGAAACTAACCTTGTTTTGAATTCTGAGAAGTGTCATTTTATGGTAACACAAGGAGCAGTTTTAGGTCGTGTGATATCTTCTAGAGGTATAGAAGTTGGCAAAGCAAAGATAGATCTTGTTCAATCCTTACCTTACCCCACAACTGTGCGGGAAGTGCGTTCCTTTCTTGGACATGCAGGCTTTAATCGGCGCTTCATCAAGGATTTCTCAAAAATTTCATTGCCCTTATGCAAGCTCTTACAAAAGGAAGTGGTGTTTGACTTTAATGATGAGTGCAAAAGAGATTTTGACAAGCTCAAAGAACTGCTAACAACAGCCCCAGTGATTCAATCACCGAACTGAAAACTCCCATTTGAGATCATGTGTGATGCTAGCAATTATGCTATTGGGGCTGTTTTGGGCCAAAGTGTTGGGAAAGTTGCTCATGCTATCTATTATGCCTCTCAGACACTAACTGAAGCACAGTGTAACTACTCCACAATGGAGAAAGAGCTATTGGCTATAGTTTTTGCTTTGAAAAATTTAGATCTTATTTATTGGGAACTAAAGTTATTGTCTATTCTGATCATGCAGCTCTTAGGCATTTGCTGGCGAAAAAGGAATCTAAGCCAAGATTGATCAGATGGATCCTTCTTCTTCAATAATTTGATTTGGAGATTAAGGACAAGAAGGGAGCTGAGAATTTAGTTGCAGACCATCTTAGTCGGGTGGTTAAGGAGGGTGATGTGATACCATTACAAGATTTCTTCCCAGATGAACAACTACTTACGGTGATAAATGTAGTGCCCTGGTATGCAGATTTAGTCAATTATTTGGCTACCAAAACCTTACCACCAGAGCTACCTAGAGTACGAAGAGAGAAAATCAAGAGTGATGCTCGGTACTACATTTGGGATGACCCTTATCTTTGGAAACAATGTTCAGACCAAATGGTAAGAAGGTGCGTACCCGAAATTAAATTTGAATCCATTCTTATCTTTTGTCATTCATATGCATGTGGTGGACATTTCGGTCCTAAAAGAACAGCAAGAAAAGTGCTTGAATGGGGCTTCTTTTGGCCATCTTTATTTCATTATGCATATATATTTTGTAAGTCATACACTCGTTGCCAATACTCAGGTAATGTGG
>JAMYWD010000083.1:7500-25000 GCA_028583415.1 Protea cynaroides | reverse complement strand
AAGTTTCCTAGGTTTAGCTGGGTATTATCTACAATTCGTAGAAGACTATTTCAGAATTATCGTACCTCTCACCAGTTTGACTAAGAAAGGAGAAAAGTTTGTTTGGACAGATAAATGTGAGAAAAGTTTCCAAACATTGAAGGCTAAATTGATATCTTCTCCCATCTTGACTATTCCTATTCCAGGACAACCATTTACCTTATACACTGATGCCTCGGGATTGGGTTTAGGATGTATACTTATGCAAGGATAACAAGTAGTGGCGTATGCTTCAAGACAACTGAAAACACATGAGAAAAATTATCCTACACATGACTTGGAATTTGCAGCAGTAGTACATGCTGTCAAGATATCGAGACATTATTTGTATGTAGAGAAATTTCAAATTAAATCAGATCATAAGAGTCTCACTTATCTTTTTAATCAGAAGGAGTTGAACATGAGACAAAGAAGATGGCTGAAATTATTGAAGGATTATGATTAAGATATCCAGTATCATCCAGGAAAGGCTAATGTAGTTGCTGATGCGCTAAGCAGAAAATTAATGATAAAATCCCAAGGAGAGGTTAACACGACTGAGGCTATGTGTGTTACAGGGAAAGTATTCCATCATGGTAATGAGCAGTTCGTGATAGATGCATCGGGTGGATCAACCAACCAAGGATTTATTCATCGGTTTTCAAATATGTTCGCAACATTGAAGATTGTACCTGATATAATTGATGAAGTGAAAGCCGCTCTTAAATCAGACCCTTATCTGAGAACGGTACAAGAAGACATCGAAAAAGGTAAGACTATTCTTGAGTTCACCTTGGACGATGAAAAGGTACTGAAGTACAAAGGAAGAGTATGTGTTCTTGAAACAGAAAACTTGGACATTAGACACCGATTAATGAAGGAAGCTCACACCACCGCTTATTTGGTACATCCTGGAAGTACAAAGATGTATCATGATTTGAAGAAATTATATTGGTGGAGAGGAATGAAAGAAGATGTAGCTAAATTTGTGTCTCAATGCCTAAATTGTCAGAGGGTCAAGGCTAAATGGCAATGACCTGCAGGACTGTTGCAGCCACTGCCAGAACCAGCATGGAAATGGGAATGCATCACTATGAACTTTGTCACCGGGTTACCATTGACTCCCCGAGTAGTTGACGCGGTCTGGGTGATTGTAGATCGTCTGACTAAGACAGCTCACTTTATAGCTATACGATCATAGTATACGCTGGAGAGGTTAGCCAAGCTATATGTGAATAACATTGTCAGATTACATGGAGTACCTGAGAGCATTGTGTCCGATAGAGACCCACGCTTTACTTCAAAGTTTTGGGAAGGATTACAGAAGGCTATGGGTACAACGTTGAAGTTCAGTACTGCACTCCATCCTCAGACAGACGGACAGTCGGAGCGTACCATTCAGATCTTAGAAGACATGCTTCGAGCCTGTGTCATTGATTTCAAAGGCTCATGGGATGAAAAACTACCATTGATTGAGTTCGCCTATAACAACAGCTATCAGGCTACTATACAGATGTCACCCAATGAAGCACTGTATGGTAGGAAGTGTCGAACTGCATTGTTTTGGAATAAAGCTGGTGAACGAAGTATCGTTTGACCAGAATTTATTAAAGAGACTAGTTGAGTAGTCGACATTATCAAGGAAAGAGTTAGAACAGCTCAGAATCATCAGAAACAGTATGTAGATACTCGACGTCGAGACCTTGAATTTGTCGTAGGTGATAATGTATTCTTGAATGTATCACCTATGCGGGGTTTAAAACGATTCAGACAGAAAGGGAAGCTAAGTCCGAGATATGTCGGGCCATATGAGATTCTAGCTAAACGTAGAAAAGTAGCTTATCAGTTAGCACTACCACCATCTATGTCAAGTGTGCATGATGTATTCCATATCTCATTATTGAAGAAGTACGACAGAGATCCAACACATGTTTTGATAGCGGATCAACCAGATCTAACTGATGAGTTGACATTCGAAGTAGTACCAACTGAAATCACCAACTGAAAGGTTCAATGTCTACGCAACCGGGACATTTATTATGTTAAGTTCACCTAGAGGAGCCGAGACATAGAAGAGATCACATGGGAAGAAGAGAATGCTATGCGAAAGCAATATCCTCACCTTTTCGACTCAGAAGGTATGTGGAAATTTTGAGGACAAAATTTATAATAAGAGGGGGGAGTTGTAAGACCCGTATCGAACTAACCGGTCTTACCACCTTGTACCATGTCTACCTATCATGGTCGAGCCAAGTGGACCAAGTGCGTGAAGAAACCACAAGACCAGGTATGAAATCTAACTAAAAAATAATCAAATATGAGGGTAGGGTCGCATGCCAAAACAGGTGTAACCGACCCCACCTCAAAAGATTCCAACCCATGACTTTTTGGTCATGGGGTCGCATGACTAAAAAAACGTAGGGTCAACGGATTCTGCGACCCTACATGTGACCCTATGAAAATAGCAGAAACCGAAAATTAGAAAACCTTTTTAATCCGAAAGGGGTTCTTTCCTAAACTCATTGGGGCTTATTATGGAGTGTTTTTCTCTATAAATAGGACGTCCCTTAGCCTCTTTCACTCCTTTAGGACCCTAATTGAATGTGAGAGAAAGAGAAGAGAAGGAAGAGAAGGAAAGTTGAAAGAACAGACTAAGGAAGAAGAAGTTCAGAGAAACCTCTGAATCTTAGCAAATCCAAGGTATGAACCTAATTGGGATCCTAGAATAGTTTATGAAGAACATAGGATTAGGAGAAACCCAAATTATCCATCCATTGGATAAATTCCAAAAGATTCCATGGAAGAGATTGCTATGGACAATGAATGGTGTATAAATTGTAGTTATGAGCCATAGAACAATCATAGGATGGACCATGATAGTAAGCCAAAGGATTCAAACATGAAGGAATGGACTTTAGAATGAAAGGTCGACTTAGAACACATGTGGTCGCACGTAGGGTTGAATGATATCCGACCCTATGAGACCACATGATCGACCACATTCCCTCCGGAAGTCCCAGGGAGGGTGTGGTCGCACGTAGGGTCGAATGGTATCCGACCCCACCTGCAACCCTACACCCTGGGGTCACATCAACTGCTACCCTAGGTGCTACCGTACCCCTGTGGTCTTTGAAACTGCTACCCTAGGTGCTAACCCACCTACGACCCTACAGTTTCAATTAGTTTAAACATATTGAAATTAATTCTAATTAAAATCTATCGACTTCTTAGGTCTTTCTAGTGGTCTAAAAGTGAATTATAAAGCTTGAACGATGATCTACTAGCAATCAAAGGTGAGGAAATAAGACCTAAACTAATTGGCTAATAATAAACTATTTTTTTTATTGAGTCCAACACCATGAATGATTCTATGTTTGTATGATTGTAATGTGCATATCACAAGTCATCCACTATTCCTGTTATTAATGTTAATGCATATTTAATTCTGTTTATTTATAACATGATGATGATTATGCTAGGAATAGGCATGTGGATGTATGTATGTGGTTAGTGTACTAGATGTGAGTGAAGCATCAGGGGGAGGACATGACACTGTGGTTCATCCTGATCACCAGACTCTAGCTCTATCTCTACTCAAGTCTTGTCCAATAACATCGTTGTATCGCCATTACCTTAGCAGAACTATTACGACGTAGGGCATCAAGGGAGGTGGTCTCGGACCGTGTAGTCTCTGACTCTGTCAGGGGGCCTTAGCTCTATCTCTATGGACATATTGAGGGATGCTGGGGTGAGGCCTTGGATACACTGTTTGACATTAAGATTGGTTAGTTACGAGCTCAGTTTGCAAGCCCTTGCCAGCATGGGCTTACGTGTTGGTATGGGTATGGCATCAGGGGAAGTGTGATGCGGTGCGGTCCTAAGCACTTTTGCTCTATCCCTATTCCATGGTGGGTGCATGTAGGGGTGGCAATGATGTTTGATCCATTGGGCGGTTTCACACACTAGTGTATAGAGGTGCGGCAGCCACCTATCCTTTCTATTGCACAGTGCAAACTTATGAACCAGACCAAAGATATGAATTGAATGCATACATATGTTTGTTGCATTGTTTTGTTTGCCCACTAAGCCGTGATGTGTGCTCACCCTTTCGACGTTGAATATTTTAGTTGATGATGCAAGTACCACTGTAGAAGATTATATGAATGCTCCGATGTATGGACATGCGGCGGTGATGGATGCAGAAGTTATGTTGGAGTCGCATGATTCGTCAAGCGAGTGCAACTCATGCGTCTTCAATTAGATTTTTTTTTGAATTATTAAGGAAATGTAAATGATTATTTTATTTTACTTTATGTCTTAGCCATTTTGAAGATAATTGGATAATTTATTTATGTTATCATCTTTAGACTCTCAGTTCATTTAATATTAAAGACTTCCGCTATCGTGTATTTATTATGATTTTAGTTGTGAATGTGTATGGTTTAAGCAAACGGACACAGCCTATTCGAGATCCTAGTTGAACCGTTGATTTATTGACGGTTCATCACACCATTCTGGTTGGTACAGAATTGGGGTGTGACAGTCGCACCATATGCGACCATAGGGTATCGATCGTAGATAGTCAGGTCGATACAGCATGAGACCATAGGACCAATCAGACACCTATCAGTCTCTGTTTTGATTTTTGATTACTATAACATGTCACATTGTAAGCACCCCATTTTTGCCATTTCCAACTGAACAAAGTCCTACTGGTGTGTGGACAACAAAGGAAGAGAGATGAGTAAAAAATTAGGTTTTTACTACGACATTGAGATAGTTTTTTGGTGGGTCCTACAACAAGATCACAGGATATAATCTGCATGGATGCATAGGTCATGGAATTATATTCGAAATGAGACCAGAATTGCCCAATTCTGATATCAAATGAAGATGATATGGTCATTTTAGTCGGGTGATACGTACAAGAGAGGTTTCTAAAATTATCGTAAATAATCCCAGGGGCTTTCATGCAAATTATCGTAAGTTGGATTGTTCAAATTTCAAATCATCATATCTTGATCACCCGACATCTGAATCATATGGTTTAAGTACCAATGTTCCTTATTTTCAGTCCTTTTCAAAATGGACGTGAAGAATCCTGGGTATAGGTCACCAACTGGTCCCATGCAAGCTTTCATGAAAAATTATCATTGGAACTTTAAAGCTTTATATAGTTGTCATTTTACATCGAATTCAGATGATTTCAAGGCCATTATTCTTCATTTGTGATGTCCTACAAAGTGGACATGGAAAATCTCGGGTAGAAGTCTCCGGAGGGTCCCATGCCAAATTACATATGGAAATGGTCATTTAATCTTTGGAAATTCATATTTTGGTCACACCATATCCAAATCAGGTAATTTTAGTTTTATTATGTTCCATTTTTAGTATTCTACAAAGTAGACGTAAACGAGTTCCGGTAGAAGTTCCCGAAGGATCCCATGCAGAAGGGTTAGCCAAATTATCGATAATTGGCCTGCTTAAAATTCATAAATTCATAAGTTGGCCATTTTATTTCCAAATGAGGCGATTCAAGCTATAATATTGCTCATTTTTAGTATTATACAAAGTGAACGTAGAAAATTTGGAATAGAGACTATCGAAAAATTCCATGTGGAATGGCAATAGAAATAGCCTATGAAATGACAGAGAGAGAAACCCAGTCAATTCAGCCAACTCATCTCAACCCAAGCTAGTCTTGGCCCAACCCAGTCAATCCAGTCAACTCATCTCAACCCAAGCCAATCTTGGCCCAACCCAGTCAATCCTTGTCAATCCATACCAAATCTATTGGACCCATGTGCATGCATATTATACATATAATTAGATTATGTATTGCTTTAGGTATTAAATTATATTTTTTTGGATTGAATAAATATAAATATATTTATTGGAGGAGATAGCTGGCTAATGGTTCGGTTAGGCTAGGAAAGAGATTTGAAAAAAGATTGAATAGAGATTGTGGAGAAGAAAAAAGGAAAGCGAAAGAGAGAAGGGGGAGGGGACGTGAAAGAGAGAATCAGAGAGAGATTAAGGAAAATCCGAGAGAGATTGGGAAAAAAAAAAGAAAAAAAAGAGAGAATCTGAGAGAATAAGAGAAAGAGAAAGAAAAAAAAAGAAGGAACTTTCACGTTTTCTAGAAAGAGAACGTGAAAGAGAGAGAGAAGAAGAGAAGAAAAGGAAAGAAAGAGAAGAAGAGAAGAAAAGAAAAAAAAGAAAAGAGAAGAAAAGGAAAAAAGAAAAGGAAAAAGAAAGAAAAGAGAAGAAAAGGAAAGAAAGAGAAGAAGAGAAGAAAAGGAAAGAGAGAGAAGAAGAGAAGAATATGAAAAAAGAAAGAAAAGAAAAGAAAAGGAAAGAGAGAGAAGAAGAGAAGAAAAGGAAAGAAAGAGAAAAAGAGAAGAAAAGGAAAGAGAGAGAAGAAGAGAAGAAAAGGAAAGAAAGAGAAGAAGAGAAGAAAAGGAAAGAGAGAGAAGAAGAGAAGAAAAGGAAAGAAAGAGAAGAAGAGAAGAAAAGGAAAGAGAGAGAAGAAGAGAAGAAAAGGAAAAAGAAAGAAAATAGAAGAAAAGGAAAGAAAGAGAAGAAGAGAAGAAAAGGAAATAAAGAGAAGAAGAGAAGAAAAGGAAAGAGAGAAAAGAAGAGAAGAAAAGGAAAGAGAGAGAAGAAGAGAAGAAAAGGAGAGAAAGAGAGAGATCAGGAAAGAAAAAAAAAGAAAGAAAAAGAAGGAAAGAAGAAGAGACGAGATCTAGAAGAGGGAGAAGAAGGAAAGAAGAGGGGAGAGGGAAAGAAGAGCGAGATAATAGAGAGGGCTGAAAGGGAGGAAAAAAAAAGAGGGGAAAAAAGAAAGAAAAAAGAAAAAGAAAACTAGAGAGAGAGAGAGAGGTAGCATTGACGAGGAGAAGAGAAGAGGAGCAGCAAAGATAATGAAGGAGAAGGGAGGAAGAAGGAGTAGCAGAGGCAGGTAAGCTCTGCTTTCGTGATTGCTTCAGCTTTCGTTATTGATACTTTATGTAATTTTTTTTCTTTCTAATCTATGTACCTACCTATCTCGATACCCAACGAGACCTGCAAACCTCCATAACCTGCATCTCAACTCCGCCACCAAACCATTTTTCAATCGGTTCCCTCCATCAAACCAAACCATTCACCAATCATGACCCTCAACAACCCCCATCTTCTTCAACTCCTGCTCCACCGAATCTAATCCCCCACCGACGTACCATCAAACCCACAAACACCTTCACTTCACCCCTACTATCACCGAATCCAAATTACCCTCATCCTTCATCTCTACATGTCATTCTCCACCTCATCTGAACTTTGATCATGAATTGTAGTATGATTTAATATTAAACCCTTGATCCAATGTGAATATGATATTAAATTGATTTTTTTTAATGTGGTTAAAATCTAACCATTTGATATTAATTGAGAATTCAATATGATGACAATCAAGCCATTGATCATGGAATCTTTAATGACATTAAAATCTGGTATTTGATCTTGGACTTCATAAAAATAAAATTTGGTCATTTGATTTAGAATTTCGATGTGAAATTAATATGGCCCTTGAATTTAGAGCTTTTGATGAGTTGAAAAAACCAAGCCATTGACCATGCATTTTGATCAAGTGATGATATGAAAATAAGGACCATTGGATGATTGAATTTTTTAATTCTGATCATATGATAATATTACTTGTGAACCGTCAATCATGATAATTTTAATGCGTTGATCTTGACCATTTATCATGATAATTTTAATGTGTTGATCTTGACCGTCAATCATGATAATTTTAATACGTTGATCTTGACCATCGATCATGATAATTTAATGCGTTGATCTTGACCATTGATCAAGATAATTTTAATGCGTTGATCTTGACCATTGATCATGATAATTTTAATGCGTTGATCTTGACCATTGATCATGATAATTTTAATGCGTTGATCTTGACCATTGATCATGATAATTTTAATGCGTTGATCTTGACCATTGATCATGATAATTTTAATGTGTTGATCTTGACCGTCAATCATGATAATTTTAATGTGTTGATCTTGACCTGAAACCATATTTGCAGTTACTACCCGAAAATAATCTTCCTCGGGCTCTGTCAGGAACCCGTCAATCTCACTCCAGTCTATTTCTGGGTCTTCCTCTTCTAACCAGTGCAGGCAATTGTGTCCACAAGGCATTTGGATCATGATAATTTTAATGTATTCATCTTGACCATTTGATCATGATAATTTTAATGCTCAATCTGAACCATTGATCCATCTGATTTGATCCTTACCCATCTGATCATGATCCTAACCACTTGACTTGATCCTTATCTGTTTGATCATGATCCCTACCATCCGATCGGCATCTACACATCCATTTGATCAGGTTAATCCACCATCACCACCATCAGATCAAACCATCATCCACACCATCTGATCAAGCCATCATCCTATTAGATCATCCTCACCACCAGATTAGATTATCATCACCGTTAAATTAGATCATCATCACAACTCTATCTCACACTATCTGATCATCATCTACACCATCTGATTTTTCCATCACCCCATATAATCATCATCTACACCATCTGATCGTCATCACCATCATCACCATCGTCACCATGTGATTGACAACTCACATACTCACATATTGCTATGTTTTTAGATGTTCATTTGTTATGTTTAGAATTCTTATTGCTATATCTGTCTCCTATACATGCTTGCTATATTTATCTGCTATACATGATCATTGCTATATCTATCTGTTACACATGCTTATTGTTATATCTGTCTGCCACATGCTTACTGTCATATTTAGATGCTTACTGCCATGTTTAGATGCATACTGCTATGTTTGGATTACTACCACAGCTATAGTTGGAATGTTTTCATTTGCCATATTTGTCTTGGAAAGAGATAAGTTGAAAAAATAGCAATTAGGGTAGAAAACCTTAAAAATGGAAAGAATAGCAATTAGGGTAGAAAATTTTAAAATGGAAAGAAAATTGCAATTAGGGTAGAAAACCCTAAAAATGGAAAGAAAATAGCAATTAGGATAGAAAATCTTAAAAATAGAAAGAAAATAGCAATTAGGGTAGAAAACCCTAAAAATAGAAAGAAAATAGCAATAAGGGTAGAAAACCCTAAAAATGGAAAAATAGCAATTAGGGTAGGAAACCCTAAAAAATTGAAAATCACAATGAAAAAGGGATAGGAAACCCTAGAAACCCAAAACTGGAAACAATAAAAATGGTAGGAATTTAGGTCTCAACCCTAGATCCTATTGACAGAAATGGAAACAATAAAAAATGGTAAGAATTTAGGTCTTATCCCTATATATTATTGGCAAAAAATGAAAACAATCTGAATGATAGGAATTTAGGTCTCATCCCTAGTTCCTATTGACAAAAATAGAAATAATTTGGTACACATCCCAAATAAAAAATGGTAGGAATTTAGGTCTCATCCCTAAATCCTATTGATAAAAATGGTAGGAATTTAGGTCTCATCCCTAGATCCTATTGACAAAAATGGTTGGATTTTGGTACACATTCCAAATCTGACTCTCACAAATATTTTCAAACTACATCGTACCTGATTTCTAGGGCACACCCTAGAATATGTAGGTAATTTGGGAATCCCAAATATGGTACAAAGCCACCCATCAACCATACATCCAGCAAAAACTTCAACTTGAACAAAGAATCTAATTGAAGCAAATGCATAAATCACTTCCATAATCTGTAATCACAAAACCTTCTTCGAACTACATTTTTGGACTTAATTTCCAGGATTGGAATACGTAGGCAGTTTGAGATGTCTTACACATCTCAGATTCAGTCCAAGACCGAACCATCTTTGGTCCGGTTCACTGTATAATATTGTACAATACATTTGCTTGTTTATTTGCTTTAAAATATGATTGGTTGAACCCTAGGTTAGAATAACTTAGCAAATTGGTTTAGAACATCCCCCATTGAACCCTAGACATCCAGTTGACCAAGCACAGTCAAAATTAGAGTTTAAGGAAAGTTTAGGAGGCCGATATTGATTTGGCGGTTTGGGTGCCTAACACCTTCCCATAACCGTACCCTGAATACTTACCCGATCTCTTGCAGACCAAAGAACTGATACATCGGGTCATGAGTCAATAGAAGTTTTACCTTAGGGTGACGCTACATTTTTCGAGGTCCTAGACCTTAATCTAGGTGGCGACTCCAATAGAACAGTTGATCTTCATCGTTATGGATCCACATTCTATCCCGAGGAGGATCATCGATTTTCCATTGTCCTCATAGTGGTAACTGCGCTGGGGAATAATATTCAGACTCCTAGGATACTTTCTTTATATTGATTTGCTTGACATTTGATGCTAGATCTAGGGTACTATATTTATTGTTTGTACATATTTCTTTAGGGGGTATCGGTTCAGTCACACTTTCGTGCGAGTAGCCGAACCGGGTCCCATGCATATGGGGCAGCCCGCTAGGCGAAACACACAACCTTGGCCTGTACTTTGTGAGATCACGATCGGCGAGCAGCCTCTGACGAGCATTTCTTGGTCCTGCCCGAGAATGCGTTATGCTACTCCACGTCGCTTGATTCTTGCAACATAGTATATAAAGGGATTGGGGGCCATTATTCATCGTGCATTCGGTGATAGGTTACCCCGTCCTCGTCATGGTGGCCTTTTCTGTCCTAACCCAGTTTGAGCCACATGTATGTTATTTTTTGTCCATCTTTGAACCAACATGATAAAATCTACTCGATCATAATATTTACATCCGAGATGTCGAAGTTCTGCCTGTTTTTGTCCTTGACTTGTCAACATGTTTGGATCTACACTTGACTATTCTTGTCTCTCACTCGTTGAGAGCGTGAGGGTTATGTATACCAGCATACACATTAGTGTGGGCGGTCTATACACGCCCTCCATCGTAAAAAGCTCATTGTGTTGACTGTTCAATATTGATACATCAATCTCAAAAAACGATCAGAAAATACCTGTCACAACATAGATACTATGATCAAGTCAAAATTTACCGGTTTGTTTAATCATGAACCACTTTTGTCATCCTTCATGAAAACTATAAATAAGCATATCCATTTCAATTTCTTGGAATTTGTTGAACCACATGGTTGAACCTTGGTGCTACAATGATCCATTCGGAATCTTGAGGCCCCAAGACCAATCATGGGGTTATTCAAATACAAATAAATTGTTACAGACGATGTCTAATGGTCGATTTTCATGGAGGAGCTAACTTTGTTTGGTCGACTCAGTTTGTATGTGCATGTGTATTCTTCTCGTGTCCTATCACTTCTGAGTCTAAACCTTCGTTCATTGTTTATATAAAAAAAATAAAAAAATAAAAAAAAATAAAAAACCAAAAAAAATAAAAAAAAAAGAAAAAAAAAAAAAGAAAGGTTGAACTAGGGAGGATAGGATTGTCTAGACTTAAGAGAACACCTGAGTGAGTAGACAAAGCATCCACTCTTATTACATCCACTCATAAGAAGGTCTCATCATCACCGGTTCATGTCTCGGTTCATGTTCATAAGGAGGACTTTTGTACCTCAAAGTGTTGGAATGGTTGAAAGACAGTATATTGAGAGCCCAAATATTTCAGAGCGGAATTAAAATTCCAAGATCGAAGTTGAGGAATCCAAGAAGTTAGAAATTTGAACCATAAATTCAGAGAGATTACATGTTTCTTTCCCATGTTAGCATGCCTGCCAATTTTAAATGGAAAAACTAAGATTGGAAAGCATTTCGTTCACCCTTGGCGATTGAGCCACTTTGACTGAAGGAGTAGGTTTCTGACTCCACAATTACTTTCATCACCCAAGGTGACCATGACTCAAAGGAGTAGCACTCGAACCTTCAAGAATGTCCCACCCACCTCCCAAAATCCAGGATAAAAAAGAAGACTATGTGGTCAACTGTATCCCAAAATTGAGGTAATCTTAAAATAAACTTCAAGTGCACCATAAATTGGGGCACAACCCAAATGTCAATGCACCATAAACTGGGGCATAACTAAAATGTCAATGGATTCAATGTAGGGCAAATAAAAAAAAAAGAATAGACCAAACAAGGGTATATAGGTCAAGTTTCTTGACATCCAAACTGGGGCATAAGATTGGAATACATTTAACCCAAATTGAGGCATTGGCCAAGTGAATGTCAAACCCGAACTGGGGCATAAATCAAAATGGTAATAGACTCAAGAGGGGTTTAGCTCAAGATGGAATGGGTCAAACACTTGTCGATAGATAGGCGTAATGAGCCTTACCAGCGAAAGTCTGAACAAAAATTCGGTCCTACAACCAATCATTAGTTGGCGTCAATGATGTCGTATCCAATTGGGGTAACTCGGTGAATTACTTGTCTAAACTGGCTACCATTGGTATCTGATAGGTCATCTATGTTTGGGCTTAAGTTCGATGTGTATGTAGACGGTCTAGTCCAAAATGCTCTGAAAAAATGAATAATAATCATCCCATTTGAGACATCAACTGCAGTGCTTTTACTACTTTCAATCCATTCATTCCCAGTTTGATACTTCTTC
The DNA here is from genome assembly GCA_028583415.1 of Protea cynaroides. Lineage (NCBI taxonomy): Eukaryota > Viridiplantae > Streptophyta > Magnoliopsida > Proteales > Proteaceae > Protea > Protea cynaroides. The sequence goes on along the minus strand of JAMYWD010000083.1, from coordinate 12,402 downwards.
CTCTTTCAATGTTCACTGCCAATTCTGACTCTGATGACACAATTAGGATGATGAGCCACAACCTGAACTTCTACTCCACCGGCCTTTAGAGAAATGAAAATTCAACATACATGGGAAAGTTACAAATGATTAAGTTAAAGTCATGGAAGCATTCTCAAAGATACAACTTGGAACATCAAAATGTCATCCCATTTGATCGATTTATAGAAAGAATTTTTTTTGGGATATTCCTTGAAAGTAGAGAACATTTATAGACTCATACAAGTGGTTTATTTAGTTTCCAAGAATGGGTCTACACACAAGGAATTATCAAGTTTACATCAATCCAAGTGATCAAGTCTTCTACAAGTGCATGAAGTCTACAGACATAAAACATGCTACAGATCAACCTCAAAGTCAGAAATGAGCTCAAAAAAAAAAAAAAAAAAAGAGAGAGAAAAGAAAGAAAGAAAGAAAGAAAAATAAAAAAGAGAAAAAAAGAAAAAGAAAAAAGAAAGAGCTATACAAAATAATGAGGTTGGTTAGCATACTACATTAGAACAATGATGGTGGACAAGTTCAACTATGGTGCATAGACATGGAGCAACTACTATGAAACACTAATGATGAGCGAGTTCGATTACAAGGCATATACATGGGGCAACTCCTTTGGAGCCCTGCTGATAGACGAGTTCAGTTATAGAGCAATAAGACAATTGGTTCTCGTACAATGACATATAGACACCATTTCTTAAAACCTGATTGTTTGCTGTGATTCACGTTGTGTGTGAGCTGGATTTTGATACGGGTCACTACATCCCGCCCATATAGGGGGTGGTCTCATCACTTTTTTGTCATCAGAGGATTTCTTTTCGGCTAAAGACTCTCTCTCCCATCCATCAATCTGACGGTCTTCCACAGAGTCTACATTACATGCCCTTAGTTCAAATGCCATAAAATTTTATGGTATCATTTCTTGTGAACATGTCGTCTTGTTATGCATAAATATTGTTCAATAAATCTGACTGGAATATCTATCTATTGTTCATCATTTTGACAGCGTCCAAGAATTCCATAGTCTTTTGTTACTAGCCAATAAAATGGCATCGCCTAGTGGAGATCAAGCCATTCTACATAAACAACCAAACACTCTTCCAATGGCAGACCCATTGGACAGTTTCTTATCTGTCAATCTGGACCTTCGTCGTCATACTTGTATACAGACTTAAAGGATTTGGGCCCAAACGTGGTTATAATCGATTCAGCATCTCACGCGTCAAATGAGACAATTTCTAGCTGAAAACGATAACGATAGCTAGCTCTATAAAGGAGAGTTAGACTGAACACAAAGCCAATCGAGATTCAAAAAAGAAAACAAAGAAAAAGCCCTCTGCATATCGGATTTGAACCGATGACTGAAGCACTCCACTCGTTACCACTAAACGACGAAGCCAGGAGCGGAAGGAGGGACTTGAACCCTCAACCTCACTGAAGCCAACAGAAATCCTATCCGAATACAAAAAATAAAAGGCAGTTTCATTATGGTGGTATACCAGCCGCCTGTTCTGGAACTTCCAGTTCCAATCGGAGCATATAGATCCGTAAATGGATTTGTATGTAAGCCACTTCAGTCGTGCTCGTCGTTTCTCGAATAGAAAAATAGTATCTTTTTTCTGGGAACATGGTCAACCAAAAATTATTATGTTCGCGATTCTTCATCCCCCGATGCGGAAAATGCTCCAGTTTTCCATTCTCATATGAGGCCGGAAAGTTTATTGGCAACACCAGACAGGTTGTATTGGGGTGGATTAGCTTTCGGAGAAAGAGCAAGGAGCTTACTTACCTAAGAGCTAAAAGGGGGAAGGAAGGAGATAGAGCTTGAGCGTGGAGCTTGTCTTGGCCTACTTTTCTTTGTTCAACTGGGCTTGTTCGCTTGAGGGTCTTGGTCACTGCTAGTTAGCTCCACGAGAATTAATAAGTTTAAAATGGTCTTTCTCCGACTTCTAAGTCGGATTCTCCTCGGGCGGATCAAGGCATATTGGCTTGGCTTGCGAAAGAACTGATAGTTGCTGGATGGTTGGTTGACAGGTGTCTGGCTAGCAAAGAACCTGACAAAAACAAGTACATAGCACCCTAGGCTATTTGATATAGTATAGCCGCGGAGACTACTTGCGCCGTCTGGCGTGAGGGTAAAGCCCCCTTTATGAGTAAGGCGGTACGGCCTAGCTGCTTTATTGAGAGATTTCGGCACTATTGAGAATTCTTGAAAGAATTCGCTGCTATTTCAGTGGTTGAAGTGCCGGTCGGCATTGCCTAAGTAACGTCCGGCTCTGTTTGCGCGCTTCTCTCCATCCGTTGAGTCGGTGGAAGGCTACTTGACCTAGCCTTCAGAGAAGAATCAAGTCAAAGAAGCCGGCGCAGCAAGCCGATCCGACATACGTTCAAACGCATGCACCTTTCGACTAAGCAAGAAAACTACTGCGCGCTAACGCAGCAAGAAAAGCGGATCTACGACCACCAACGGGGCGGAAGGACTTTCTTCTTCGCTTATGGAGTTGCCTGATCGTAGACCACCCTCCGTTTGCTGGGCGCGTTGGAACGATCCCGCTTTGAAAGCTCAACCTCGGGAGAATCAGTTTCGCCGGTCCAGTGACTTGGCATACAAAGACGTTTTGCAAAACCTCCATGTGGTGCACTCCCGCTTGTTCATACCCGGAATAAGTTTGAGCTGCTCCAAGGGACAGCTTTTTGCTGCCGGATGAAGGTCTTACGTCGGCTAAGAAGACGGAAAATTCCAATCTCTTTTGTGGGCCTGGAGATCGGGGAGATAAGAGTTCGCCCTCCCTATTTTGAGTGGGTGCTCGCAAGGTCAAAGTATAAAATTCTATTCCATGGGTAGGGGGAATAAATAGTTTAAGGTGATTCACACCTCGAGGTAGAGTGTGTAAATACCGGATGCATAGGTTGAGTCATTCGCTAAACAACTATTTTGTTGGGCGATCAACCAGGTGCTCCTACCCAACCGGACTAATGAATGCCAACTGGAAGAACTCACTTTCCTATCGTTCAGTAGGAGATACCTTCTTGTGGCTTGAAAATGATTACCTGTTGCTAATGGGGAGAGATCTTTCATTCTGCGGCTCAATGAAGCGAATGAGGCGACCAGCGGGAGGTGAGGAGGCCGCTCATCCGCCGATAGGGTGAGGAGCCAACCTTTTTTTTTTCGAACATTATTCCGGCCAAGAGTTCACATTCGTGTGGCACTAGTACTATACTAATAAATTTTCCCATTTTTCCACTCAACATTGGAGGGGGGACCCTTTCTTCTTTATCGGATGGGACAGCGATGCCGTTCAAACAATGATAGTTCTCTAAACCCCCCCGAAAATGCTAAACAGCGCTTTTCCCTTCGCCTTGCGGGGAGGAGGTACCAACATGTCTATTTCCCGATAGTGAGAATAGACCACTCGAACGAGAGCTTTGCCCTTTCTTTAGCCCGCCCTCTCCTCATCAGTTGAGCGCGTATGCGCACCTTTCCTTCTCCAACCTTATTCATTCTATAGGGATAAAAACCTAGCAGTCGAGTAATAAGCTCGATCTGGATCCGAAATGGACTATGGATCTCGATCTATTGGTCTATGCGGGATTCGCCCCCCTCTCCAGTCTCAGTTCTGGTTCGAACAGATCCCTTTCAGCCTTTAAATTAGCTACTACTACTACTGATGAATGAACCTTCGCTGCACTCGGCCGGCAGAGATGGCAGGGAAGGGCATTTCTTTGCCGTGATCCCCACGTTCAGCTGTTAATCCGTACCTATCCACCCGATGTGATAGAGCGATACTCTGTTCGATTCCCCTTTGATCCGATGCCTACTACCTATCATAAAGGCAGCCAGCAGTCCATGGCTGGCTGACATATCACGGTTTCGCCATCAGAGGGAGGGGATGGAAAGAAAGGAGTCGATCACCTAGCCGATCCCGAATAGCCCGATCTTTATTTCAACCGATCCGCCGCCTAAAGCCTAAGAAATTTATTATATATATATATTTTTTATTTATTATATTATATATTTCTTATTTATAATGGAAGATAGTCGGCCCACTTCTAGCCGTTCAAGCGATTATGCCTGTTCTAGCCCTACCATCCGCCCCTATCATAATAGAAAGGGGTACTTTCGAGCTGATCTGTAACGGATCAAAGCGACCGTTAGTCGGGCTGATCTGTGATTGGTCAAGGCGACCGAGACTCTAACGAGCCTCCATATTCCTTAAATGGGCAAGACTCGGGTACTGCATGCGAGAAGTATAATTGTTTACTGAACAACTACATAGATCTTGATGGATTTGGATGATATGGAGATCATTACTCCACCACATAAGCCATCCCATGAGTATACATGACCCCACTACCTGTATAAATCGTACATCCCTGCTCAGGGAGTAGGTCAAAGCTTTATATAAGATAAGTCAAAAGCTGGAATCCGAGAGGACCCCCTAAGAGCGTCTTGTAAACAAATTATTCGATCTGGAGATCCCCGCAAGGCTGCCGGAGACATCACTAAACCCAGGGATGTCTCTTGCAAAGAAGAATTCGTAGAGAATTTCCCAGAACCCCAGTCCAGCCTACCCGACTGATATAATATAGAATCCACTCTCCGCACGGTCGAATAGTGACTGACCCTATTTGTATGCGCATCCACACGACGGGCACGTTCCAAGATCTCCCGCAACGAGAACCTAACACATGGTTTATTGACAGTAAGCTGAAACAATAAATGGATCATAGGTTGGTTGAATATTTAGTTCCGCTTAGGCTACGTGTTCTGTTCACGCGCTACTAAGCCGCACACAGGATCTTAGACGAACGATCTTAGACAGGTTTCGTCCCCTTTCGGGAACACCTTCTTACTAGGGGCTAAGCCTG
>JAMYWD010000083.1:0-2500 GCA_028583415.1 Protea cynaroides | reverse complement strand
GAAAAGCTGATCGTAGACCACCCTATATAACGGGCTACCGCGCAACTCAGGATTGGTCTTTTTCGGCGCTCGGCGTTCATTCCCGTGATTGACTCAGCTCAATATCATCCAGGGACTAGGGCAGCTTTTCCCTTTCGGCGATTTGAGCGCAAGCGGGTGATCTCTTGATGGGAGTGGGTAGATGCTGCGTTTTCTTTATTTAGTTCATTTCGGTCATTATCATAATTAGCCAGGTCTCTCCCCTTGGCTATTTGATTATGGATTCCCCTTTTCTTTTTACTGGGGTTCGGATCATGTTTTCGGTTCATGGGTTTGTAGGGCTTTCTGTTCTGGTTCTTCCTTTCTTGTTGATCCGTTTCTATTTGAGTGTTTTGTCTTATTCTACTTTAATTTAAGCAATTTTAACTTGAGGGGCGTTCTTCTGTTGGTTCTCTTCATAACTTTGACGTTGTTCTTTGCGACTTCTGGATCCCTCCTATGATCTCCGGTCGAACCTACGACCATAGCTGAGATCAAGAAGGCCCGAGCCGGCTAGCTCCCCTTGCTTGATGCCCCAGCGTTCCTCTCGGTATTCAAGGGCATATAGACTTTTGGACCGGGAAGCCCTGATCTACGACCACCCTCGCACGCCCGCACAAAATCCTTTACATTTGTCGTCATGGTAGGCCACCAGAGTCCTGCCAATAGAATCTTTGTTACTGCGGCTTAAGGCCCGCCTTACCATCAAAGCCTCCGGCAACTCCTGGTGTGCCTCTCGCATCACATCAGAGGCTTATTCCAAATACACACGGAGTACTCCGAACCATAAAGTAATCCATTTATCAGCTGAAAAGGCGCCTATGTGAATTTCTCCTTCAGGGCGCCACTCGACCGATAGCTCTGGGGAATTAAGGAAAGCAAATAGATGATAGGAATGTGTTGCACCTGGTACAGATCATATGCTCTCTCTTTTGTCGGTGCTTTCCCCTTCCCGTTCCTTCCAATCGATCCCACAAGAATGGCGAAATCAATTCCCTTCGACTGATCCATGCTATTTAACTTATTCTGGCCCGGCAGGTCATCTATCCCCCTGACTCGCCCTCCTAGCTGCTTTCTTCTTCCCGTCGTATCTCCCAGCTTATCCCTTTCGGTGCCCCATGTCCCTTCTTCTTTCCTTGAGCTCCCTTGCCCTCCGGAAGGTCAAGTCTTTTTTGAACTTCCGACCACCCAACCCCAGAAGTCAGTTAGTTGTGCTGGGGTGATGAATGGAGATGAACTCAAAGACCAAGACTGCGAAAGAACTGCAAATTTTCAGTTTGGCCACTAGAGATGCTGCGATGAAAGTAGGCCGAGCTGGCGAAGGGTGAAGCAGGCATGCCCATGTTGAAGGAAAAAAACAATACAAAAAGTAATGTAAGCGAACTTGACGCTTGGCTAGGTTTAGGATTGAGCGAAGGAACCAATAGGGATAGGATAGCCCACTTGAAGAATAGCCGTGATTCAGGCAGTAATGAGAAATGAATGCCGTCAATCCACCAGTCAATTCACGATCAATCATTTACCTTCAATCCAATCAATAGAAACTCTTGGACTCCCGTCATCTATCTTCTTCGAAATAGGTAGCATACTTTTGCCCCAGCATTGAACAGAAAGAGTTGGAGTCTCCCACAGACTCGGACACCTACACTCGAAGCGGACTCTACTCAGACTGACTTCTTTCAATTGCTTATCCAGCTTCGGTTCGGGCAGATCATATTCCTATAAATAGGGTACCGGGGAAGCGAGATATCCGCGTGTGTCACCGGGCAGGCCCAAGCTAAGCTGCCCACAGGAGAACCTTTAGTCGCAAAGCAATGGGCAGCAACCGTCGCCTTCGGACTAGCTGCTTTAGCCTTCCTGCTTTAGAGCAGTTGCTTCTCTTTCTTGCTTTTTATATCTTATTTAGTCTTGTCTTAAGCTGTCAACAAGAGGCGCTGTCAAGCGTTATCCGAAGGCGTATGTTTGTGGCTTTCCCTCTTTCCTTATCGGCTTTCGGGCTAGCAAGTACTGTATTTTCTTGATTCTCTTACTATACTACTAGCTTCATTATACCTCTGACTGACGAGTTGAAACCTTTAGTGAAGTGAGTTCCTCTTTTTGTTAGCTGAGTTCAAGAGGCTATACTAATAGGAATGTCTATCTGGTGTCTTAATGCTGCTTTCCTAACTAGCTAGTTAAGTCTGAAATCTCTAGTAGCTCGTATCCTTAGCTTGACGGAGCCCTAGTGAATATCCTGGCTTTGAAGCTTGTGTACAATTGTATTTATTGAATAGCCTTTGTCCCATACTTCGCCCGGTAATGCGTCAGTTGAAAAGACAAGACTGCTTTAACCGTCTTTTGTAGAATACCCAGCTTTAATCCCTAGCTTCGCCCCGCTGAAATTCGTAGCTCTTTGATAATGGAGAATACGGCTGCTTCTCTTCTTGCTTCGCCAGTATTGATAGGTTATTCCAACTGGTTTAAGGTAGTTTTGGAGAATATA
>JAMYWD010000827.1:0-13957 GCA_028583415.1 Protea cynaroides | reverse complement strand
CCGCATCACCAGATGTGGTTACAGGTACAGTAAATATAGCAGGATTACCCGCCAGAGTCCTGTTTGACTCAGGGGCCACCCATTCCTTTGTGTCGGTATCATTCGGAAAGGACTAGATCAACACATCAAGATTTTGGAACCAAGTCTATAAGTCCGATCCCCCATGGGAATGGAGGTGGTATTAGAAGAATATTATGGGCCTTGCCCAGTGCATATCAAAGGAAGATAATTGGAAACCAATCTAGTCTAGCTTGAGATTTCAGACTTTGATGCCATTCTGGGAATGGACTGGTTTTCTAAACATTCAACAAACCTGTTATGTGCTGAGAAGAAATTTGTGTTTAAGGACAGTGAAGGGAAGGAGTTCAACTTTAAAGGGGCTAAGTTTCCTAAGAAGAGAAAGCTTATACTCTCAGCCCTAAAAGCAAGGAAGTGCTTAGAGAAAGGGGGAGTAGGATACCTTGTATTTGTAAGAACCGTGCTCTAAAACCCGGTCTAACCATGGTTTTATCCGATGACAGGTGCCCCAATCATAACCGGACCGGAAAGCGAAGCCGGGCAAGGGACCACGCAAGAAGCCGGGTGAAGAACCAGTCAAATTCAGGTACGAAAAAGGTGTAAAATTGGTTAAGTGCAAACCGGTCTCACCATACCGGTCGCACTATCCTGCGACCAGTATGGGCCAGCGGTATGGCATACCGGTCTCACCATACCGGTTGCACTATCCTGCGACCGGTATGTGCGAGACCGGTATAGTTCGGAGCGGCTGGAGTCCGTCTCCAGCTTGTGTTTCTCTCAAAAATGGAAACTTTAAGTTTCCATATGAGGGGGGAGTGTGCCTTGGACGGCCTCCCTCTATTAATAGAGGGGGAGACACTCCGTGAACCTCTTGAAAACCTATCCGTTCGGAGAAGGAGTTGAGGAGGTTCAAGGAGGAAGACGCCGCCCAAGAAGGGGCCGCCGGTGGAGGAACACGCCGCCAACTGACAACCGCTACCGGTAAAGTGCTCTATCCTTCCTGTAGTGTTGATTATCGGATCGGAGCCACGAAGCGGCGTGAGATCAGATGGAAAAATGCTTAGATTCCTTTCGCCTTTCTCTCTGATCTGGTTAGTTTTTGGCGTTCTAGCCGCGATCCGTAGGACTTTACAGGGATCGGACCCTAGCAGAGGATAGGTGAGACCTTAGGGAGCTACCCATGGAGACCTCGCTCTCAGAATCACGCTGTAGGGTATACCCTTGGGCGAGTCCAGCGGTATGGGCCGCGGTGTATACCGCTGGCACCATACCGGTCACACTCAACCAGATCTGAGTGAGACCGATATGTGTGCATCCGGTATGCATACCGCTGGCACCATACCGATCGCACTCAGTCAGATCTGAGTGAGACCGGTATGTGTGCATCCGGTATGTATACCGGTCTCAGCATACCGGTTGCACTATCCTGTGACCGGTATGTATGAGACCGGTATGTGTTCCGAGCTATGTTTGTTTGGGAAAGCCTGGTTTTGGCTTCTAAAACTCTAATAAATGGAAATTAACATGTAAATATGATTGTGTAGGACTTGTATGTGAAATTTCTGACGCCGAAAGGGATTGATACCACGCGCCAGGTAAGGGACAAGACCTGAAACTTAAATTAAAGAATTAATAATAAACCTTAGAGAGCTCTTTATATTCTGTATCAATTTATATGCTTTGTTTCATGGATTGTGCATATCACATGTCATGTAGTGTAAATTCTATTTGATTTATCTGTTCATGCATTTCATATGCTAGGTGTGATGGATGTTAGACATGTGATTGTTTTAGTTGGGGTGTGGAATGGGAAGGGCCAGGGGCCTAGGATCATTCCTCACCCCGACACCTTTCAGTAGCACCTTATCTTAGCATGCTTGGTATGGGTGGGGTATCAAGGGGGGTTATGGCAGGTGGTCTCCGATGTTGACGTTGATTTGGCCACAGTGATGTGGCATGGTGATCTCCGACGTTGACGTTGACCTGGTCATGACGCTTTAGCTCTATCCCTATGCCATAGAGAGTGATGTTGGGATAGGGCCTACTTGCGTATAGTTCCATCTTGGTATGCTTGTTGCGGATAGGGTATCAGGGGGAGGTGAGGTATTGTGGTCTCCAGCTTGGCCTGCACGCTCTAGCTCTATCCCTATGCCGTAGACGGCTGTACTAGGGTGGAGCCTACATGTATTGACATCTAGGACTGGTTAGAAACGGAACCCACTTGCAAGCCCTTGCCAATAGGGGTTTAGATATTGGTACGGTATGGGGTATCAGGGGGAGGACGTGGGATTGTGGTTCTTCCTGCCCGCCAGACTCGAGTCATATGTCTATACCGGAGTGAGTGATGTGGGGCAACATCAGTAGTGTGGTAGATGCCTGACTGTTGGGTGTGCTCACACTCTCGTGCATGGAGGTGCGGTGGCCGCCAAACCTTACCATAGCACGTTTGCAAGTTATACCTTGCCCAAATTGTAATGTTATCTCATGCATGTGGATGTTGCATTGGTCTTGTGCTTTACTAAGCTGTGTTGTATCTCACCCCGATATATATATCTCTTTTCAGATTTGGATGCAGGGTATACGGTGGAGGACTTCGTGACCGCCCCAGCCTACAGTATGATGGCTGCCCTGGAGACACAGAGTGTGGAGGACGAGCATGATGCGTTATACGAGAGCTCCTTCTTTGTCTTTCCTTTGTGATTGGTTTATTCTTTTATTTTCTGTTAAGCTTGTAATTAAATATTATTTAAACTTTTATGGATGATGGAATAATTGGATTAATATTTTAATTTATCATTTAGTTCAGCTCATTGTTATAAATTATTTCTGTTGCTATGTATTATATCTCTGATTTTGTTAGATTGCTTGGGAATTATTGGTTGACACGGTCTATTGAGATCCTGGTGTGAACCATGGTTTAGAGTCGGTTCACTCACACTTCTGGTTCAGCCAGAATTGGGGTGTGACAACTTGGTATCAGAGCCCTCGGCTCTGTCCAGCTAATCATTCTACAGCCATCTGTGTCCAATGAGCTGAGTTAGGAAAGTTAAAAATTTTAATAAACACCATAAGCTTGCTTGTTGTTTGAAACTTAAGAAAGATACATAATACACTATTAATGGAAGAACATAAATAATTACTGAAGGAATTAAAGAAAACAAATTAATCATTTCATAAAAATTGTCTTCAATTACAAGTGAACTACAGAGTACGGTCCACAGGTCGGACAGTTACTCTAATAACAAAATAAAAATACATGAACATCAAACAAAAACTAATCGGGCTATGGTGGAGTAGCGGGCCTGGATGGAACCGGGTCTGCTATATCATAGTCTCGCTCGTATACCTCCCTGAGCCAGTGGACCTGGTCCTGAGTGACCCGTAAGCTGCGTGCCAGACGCCCCAACTCCTGACCCATCTCTCGCTGTGAGACCAGGATCTCTCTCTGGGTATCCAGGATGACTCTCTGGGTGTCCCCGATCTCATTAAGCATGCGAATCGAAAGGTCTGAAGAAGAGTGGGGTGGTATAGTAGCTGGCATGCGCCTAGCTGATCTAGGAACTGGAGCGGGCCTAGATGTGCCAGCAGCCGTAGGGTTTGAAGAAGGACGTGGTGGTACCGTAGCCGACATGTACCCCGCTGGTTCAAGAATGGGATCAGGCCTAGATGTACTGGGGGCCGACGGCCTGGAAGTCTCTGCTACTGGTGAATGCTGAGGTGCGGGTACTGGGATGTCCTCCATGTGGGTGTCCTCATCGTCCCCCATCTCGGCGGCATCTGCTGCTTCTGCAGCTGCTGCTGCGGCAAGGGCCGCATGGTTTCTGGGCAGGAGGGGACGAGCCTGTAACTCCTCATCACTGAGCTCTAGGTCGTCCATCTGCATCTTGTAGATGGCCTCAACATCAATGTCGGAGTTCATAGTCACCTCCATAGGTACCTCTCCCCGCATACTGACACCCAAACGGTGTAGAAGTGCCATAATCAACCTACCATATGGAAGGTTACCTGACACATCAGGCATCGCCGCAGTGATCATAACCCGCATGATTAGGTAGGGCAGACAAACCCGGTACCTGGAGGCCACACTGTAGGTAATTAACTGGGTCAACTGGGATACCTCTCCATAATGCCCACTCTGAGGGACGATGTTATGCTGAATGATCTGGCAATATAGGCGAGGTACGGGATGAATATTTGAGGCCGACATAACCCATCCTGGTATTAATATTTGTGCGGCTATGATCGCCCTGGTGTACTCATCAAGGTACCCTTTGACCCTGGGGGCACAGTAGACAAGGTCCCCATCGTCTGGAACCCCTAGGAGAACGGCTAACTCTGCTATGTTGAAGGAGATCACCACCCCTTTCACATAGCTTGTGATGCGCAGATTTCTAGCATTGTCCCAGTCATCTACATCTCCTTCCACTTCCAGGTTGGAGAAAAATAGCTTTACCTGATTAGGACGGGTGCGTTCTCGATACTGAATGACAGGTAACCACCCCATAATCCTGAAAGCCGACGCTATATCGAAGCGATGGAGATGCTCCAGGTTGACGTACCGGCCGGATTCTATGTTCTTGGACTGAAACCAAGCAAACCGTGAAGTGGCCGTCGCCGAACGAAAATACCTCTCGTTATACGAGGTGGCTGGGGGAGGCGAGCTGCTCATATTGTTTAATGGAATGTCTCCTTGAAGTGTAGAAATTATATAACCTGTGAAATCAAGGAAACGTAACGGCTAGTGTTAAATTTTGAGAAAATATCGGCAGAGTAACGGCTGTAAATGGTGTAAAAGCCTCGAACTCACCCAAAAGTTTGGGGAGGAGGACTTATGTAACCCCCACTCTCTTCCATCAAACCAAACTCAGGCATACCAGGTGAAAGATAGGGAGAAATCAAACAACTTCAAGAAAAATCGGGATTTTCCCAAAACCTAGGTTAAAAATCGATTTTTGTTGATTTCTTGCAAACCAACCGATGGAACTTCAAATAGGTTGAGGGGTTTCACTCAAAGGGACCCCAAGAACCTTTCCCAAGCAACGAAAAGAGTTTTCCACGGTTGGAATACCTCAATTTGAGAGAAAACTAAGTTTTGGGCGAAAAGACGATGTAAAATCATCTAAAAGAGAGGAAGAGAGAAGAACTTACCTTTGAGACGAGGTGGAGACTCTTGCATGAGTGAAAACCGATCCAAAGGACACCGGATGCACTGTAGTAACTCGGAGAAGTGGAGAGGAATCGCCACCGGAGTCTAAGCCAAAGAAGAAATGAGGAAAAGACAAGAAAAATCGCGATTTTATAAAGAGATTTTCTGTCTTTTGGTATACCGGTCGCGCTATCCTGCCAGCGGTACCCCACGACCGGTACCTGCTGTGAGGTATACCGGTCTCGCTATCCAGCGACCGGTACCTCCCAGCGGTACCCCGCGACCGGTACCTGCTGTGAGGTATATCGGTCTCGCTATCCCGCGACCGGTACCTCCCAGCGGTATGGTCCGACCGGTATGGGCAAAGTGGGATTTTCTCCCCGAAAGTCCAGTACCCTTGCCGAGAAACCTCAGGGGAATTTGGGATTGTACAAATCGATATCAAAAACTTTTGAACAGGGGGTTTTTCCACCTTTTTTCTGTGTAACTTGGTGAAATGAGGATTTATCTAGGAAATTTTGAAAATTTTAGCCTGATTACTTTATTTTATTTTTTTTTTAATTTTTTTTTCTTCTTTCCTTGTCACTCTTGATAAATATTAGATGCACATGTTGAGGCTATAAATTGTTGGGATACATTTTTTTCTAAATTGCTCCATGTGTTTCGATGTATTCAAATTCATACAAGGCAGAGTAAAGTACCAATGGCAAGAGGTAATGGTCGAAGGCTTGGCCTGGACGTCGTCGCTCAAGGGCCTTTGCTATAGACGGGAGTTCAGTGCGAGAACTCGAAGGACAAGAAGAGAGGATAAGTGAGGAAGAGCGGAACCCCCTGAGCCATGGCGAGAATTTAAGGAGGGCGAATGAAGAGTCGCCATCTCAGGGGCAGCCATCTTCAAGTTCCGAATCAATGATGGAAAATTTTATGTCTAGCATGGAGGCACATTAGAAGAAGTTTTTTGAAGAAATAACAAAAATATTCAGGCCACCTGGGCCTGTACCAGCACCTACAGAAGTGCCAGTCACCAGTGCAGAAAATGTTCATGCAGCACCTGTGGGGGTAAACACAGGCACTGAAATACCAATACAGCAAGAACCACCCGTCACTGAACCTCACCCGATTACCGGTACACCAAGTATAATCAGGACCATGGAGGGTATCAGGGACAGTACCAGGGTCCATATCCAGGTGCACACTATGGTGGCTATCAGGGAGGCAGTCAGGGTGGCTACGCTTATCAGCCACAGTGGTATGGACAAGCGCCGTATGCTCAGAGTAGCCTTGCCAAGGCAGTGGATGGGTTCTTAAAGCTTAAACCACCCACATTTACAGGGAAGTCTGGGAAAGCACTGTGGCCAGCACAGTGGATATCGGAGATGGAGAAAAATTTCTGGTTGTTGGACTGTCAGGATGGAGATAAGGTCTTGTATGCTACTCACATGTTGAAGGAAGAGGCCAATGGGTGGTGGAATTCCATTCGAATGTACTTGGAAACAAAGCACCAGATCATCACCTGGCCTATATTCAAAGAGGCCTTCTTCGACAAATACTTCCCCAGGAGTTTTCGTGACCAGATGGAGAGGGAATTCCTAAATCTGCAGCAATCACAGATGACTGTAGAGGCGTACCAGTAGAAGTATGAGGAGTTGTTCTTCTTCGCTCCCACCAGCATGCAAGAGGAAGAGACTAAGACTCGCTGTTTTACCATGGGCCTACGAGGCGCGATCAGAGAACATGTAATAGGTCGAGGTTTGGTCATTTACAATGAAGCTGTACAGGTGGCTCGTGTCATTGAGTTAAGTCAGAGGGACAGCTTTATGGCCCAGAACCGAGGTTTGAAGAGGCCGAATACCGAGTTCCAAGGCAGAGGCGGACGAGGCAACAGGCCATACCGTCCATTCAGGCCGCAAGCTAGTACCATACCTCCCAGATCGGCTCGTGCAATGGCCTCGCAAGCAACGGGGCCGACCCCTAACGTCAAGTGCTACAACTGTTAACAGGTGGGGCACTATGCCAGATCATGCCCGCAACCCAAGAAGGAGCAGCAGTTGGGCAAGGTATATGCCGTTACTACTGAGGAGGCAGCCGCATCACCAGATGTGGTTACAAGTATTATTTTACACTTCCTCCTAAATTGTTGCATTACTTGTTTGCATATTTAAAACTAAAAGGGAATTTTACAACCTCAGGAACAGTAAATATAGCAGGGATACCTGCAAGAGTCCTGTTTGACTTGCGGGGCCACTCATTCGTTTGTCTCGGTATCATTCGGGAAAGGGCTAGGACAACCCGTCAAGACCTTACAACCAAGTCTGCTAGTTCGGTCGCCAATGGGGATCGAGGTGGTATTAGAAGACTATTATGGACCTTGCCCGGTGTGTATTGAAGGGACGAGAACTTGAAGCCAACTTAGTCAAGCCGGAGATGTCAGATTTCGATGTTATTACGGGGATGGACTGGTTAGCTAAACACTCGACAAACCGCTATGTGCTGAGAGAAGAAGTTGATGCTCAAGGACAGTGATGGGAATGAGTTCCAGTTTAAAGGGGTTAAGTTGCCAAGAAAGAAGAAGCTCATACTCTCAGCCTTAAAAGCAAAGAGGTGCTTAGAGAAAGGAGGAGTAGGATATCTTGTGTCAGTGGTAGATGTGACCACTGAAGCACCGAAAATGGAAAACATCCAGGTCGTACGGGAGTTCCCTGATGTGTTTCTAGAAGATTTACCAGGGTTACCACCTGACAGGGCTACCGAGTTTGTGATAGACTTACTACCAGGGGGTGGCGCTCGTGTCTAAGGCTCCGTCGGAGGATGGGCGCCTCTTGAGCTGAAAGAGTTAAAAACCCAATTGCGGGAACTGCTAGACAAGGGGGTTTATAAGACCAAGCATCTCACCTTGGGGAGCACCTGTGCTCTTTGTGAAGAAGAAGGATGGCGGTGTGCTTTGTGCATGGATTATCGTGGAGTTGAACAAGCTCACTATCAAGAACAGGTACCCACTACCTAGAATAGATGACTTGTTTGATCAGCTGCAAGGTTCAAGTGTGTTTTCAAAGATCAACCTAAGGTCTGGGTATCACCGAGTTAAAGATTAAGGACTCGGACATCCCAAAGACCGCCTTCGGGACATGGTATGGACACTACGAGTTCCTTGTGATGTCCTTTTGGATTGACTAACGCACCGGCATCATTTACGGAATTAATGAACCGGTATTCCATGACATGTTGGATCGTCGGTTATAGTTTTCATTGATGACATTCTTGTATACTCCAAGGACCGGGAGGCGATGCGGTGCACCTCGGAGCCGCATTACGGAGGCCGAGGAAAGAAAAGTTGTATGCAAAATTCAAGAGTGAGAGTTCGGTTAGATGAAGTGGCCTTCCTTGGTCACGTGGTGTCGGTTGAAGGAATCAAGGTAGAGCCCGAGCAAGATTTCAGCCATAGTCGGTTGGGAGGCACCGAAGGCGGTCGTGAAATTCATAGTTTCTGGGCTTGGCTGGATACTACGAAGGTTTGTAGAGAACTATTCCAAGATTGTTGTTCCACTCACCAAGTTGACCAAAAAGGGGCGAGAAGTTCATATGGACGGATGAATGCGAGAAATGTTTCCAAACGTTGAAGTCAAGGCTGGTATCGGCACCTATCTTGACTATTCCAGCTCCGGACCACCCCATTTACACTATATCCGGATGCTTGGGGGGGGCTGGGTTGTGTGCTGATGCAAGGCGAGCGGGTGATAGCTTATGCCTCAAGACAGCTGAAGGAGCATGAAAAGAACTACCCTACGCATGACCTAGAGTTGGCGGCGGTTATTCATGCCATCAAGACTTGGAGGCATTACTGTATGGCGAGAAGTTCCAGTTAAGTCTTACCACAAGAGCGACATATCTGTTCACCCGGAAGGACTTGAATATGAGGCGGAGGAGGTGGTTAGAGTTACTCAAGGACTCTGACCGTGATATCCGGTATCACCTCTGGTAAGGCCAACGTGGTAGCTGATGCATTGAGTAGAAAATGGGCGGCAATTCTGAGGCGGGACCAAGTACAAATGCAGCCTTGTGTGCTGCTACATTTGTATTTTCGAGAGGATGACGAGAGCAGTCCCTACTATTGTCGGTGATGATCCAATTGAGCGGGGGTTGATACACCGAGTTTACCTAATGTTTGCAGCGATGAAGATCCCCGCCGATCCGAAGGATGAAATAAAGGCAGCGGTCCTACGGGATCCGTACCTTAGGACAGTTCAAGAGGACTTGGAAAAGGGACGGGACAACCCGAATTTCACCTTGGATACGAGACAAGGTACTCGAGATATCATGGGCGTCTATGTGTACCTGAGCCGAAGATTTGGATATCCGGAATCGGATAATGTTGGAAGCCCACTCCACCCCATATTTAGTGCACCACTGGAAGCACAAAAATGTATCATGACATTAGGAGGTCGTCTTGGTGGAGGGAATGAAGCTGATGTGGCTCGACATGTGTTCCACTTGTTTAAGCGTCGACAAGTCAAGCGGAAGACAGAGACCTGCAGGACTACTACAACCATTGCCCGAGCCCACGTGGAAATGGGATTGTATTACCGTGGACTTCGTCACTGGTCTACCCATGACTCCGAGGTCGGTGAATGCAGTATGGGTAATTGTGGATCGCCTCACTAAAACTGCTAGATTTATCCCTGTCGGACCCCGGTATACTATGGACGGGTTGGCAAGGTTGTATGTAGACAACATAGTCGAGACTCCATGGGGTCCCAGAAAGTATTGTGTCGACGGGGACCCCGCTTCACATCCGAGGTTACGGGGAAGGACTGCGAGAAGGAAATGGGAACGAGAAATTGATGTTTAGCACAGCCTTCCACCCTCAAGCGGATGGTCAGTCAGAAAGGACCATTCAGATTTTAGAAGACATGCTTCGGGCATGTGCTATTGACTTCAAGGGGGCTTGGGATGAAAAGCTATCTCTCATTGAGTTTGCCTACAACAACAGTTACCAGTCTACGATCCAAATGGCCCCATACGAGGCTTTGTATGGTAAGAAATGCCGGACACCTCTACTATGGGATGAAGTCGGTGAAAGAAGGATCGTTGGACCTGAATTTGTAGAAGAAACCTGCAAGGCGATGGATCAAATCGGGAACCGGGTGAAGACAGCTCGGGGCGTCGGAAGCACTATGCCGATAACGGGCGGTGGGATCTTGAATTCATGGTAGGTGATAAAGTGTTTTTGAAGGTATCACCGGTCACGAGGCCCGAGCGGTTCGACGAGAAAAGGGAAATTGTGTCCAAGATATGTGGGGCCCTAAATTCCTGTCCCGGTGCGGCAAGGTGGCCTATCAACTTGCATTGCCACCGGCAATGTCTAGCATCCACGATGTCTTCCACGTGTCCCTACTGAAGAAGTATGTGCGAGATCCTTCGCATATCCTTGTTGCTGACCCCCCAGAGTTGATAGAAGACTTAACCTTCGAGGTGGTGCCAATCCAACTCCTTAGCAGAAAGGTACAGCATCTTCGAAGGCGGGATATCTACTATGTCAAAGTGCTTTGGAAAAGTCAGGACATAGAGGAAATTACTTGGGAAGAGGAGGATGCCATGCGACAAGGAATTACCCCCCGTCTTTTTCGACTACGAAGGTACGTATAATTTCGGGGACGAAATTCTTTTAAGGGAGGGGGAATTGTAAGACCTACATGCAAATTTCGGGGATGAAATTTCTTTTAAGGGTGGTAGAGTTGTAAGAACCGTGCTCTAAAACCCGGTTTAACCATGGTTTTATGCGATGACAGGTGCCCCAATCATAATCGGACCGGAGAGCGAAGCCGGGCAAGGGACCACGCAAGAAGCCGGGTGAAGAACCAGTCAAATTCAGGTACGAAAAAGGTGTAAAATCGGTTAAGTGAATACCGGTCTCACCATACCGGTCGCACTATCCTGTGACCGGTATGTGCGAGACAGGTATAGTTCGGAGCGGCTGGAGTCCGTCTCCAGCTTGTGTTTCTCTCAAAAATGGAAACTTTAAGTTTCCATATGAGGGGGGAGCGTGCCTTGGACGGCCTCCCTCTATTAATAGAGGGGGAGACACTCCGTGAACCTCTTGAAAACCTATCCGTTCGGAGAAGGAGTTGAGGAGGTTCAAGGAGGAAGAGCGCC
Organism: Protea cynaroides; assembly: GCA_028583415.1. Lineage (NCBI taxonomy): Eukaryota > Viridiplantae > Streptophyta > Magnoliopsida > Proteales > Proteaceae > Protea > Protea cynaroides. Next base: position 2,643 of record JAMYWD010000827.1, on the reverse strand, counting down.
CGCTCGGGGAAGGAGCCGCCGGTGGAGGAACACGCCGCCAACTGACAACCGCTACCGGTAAAGTGCTCTATCCTTCCTGTAGTGTTGGTTATTGGATCGGAGCCGCGAAGCGGCGTGAGATTAGATGGAAAAATGCTTAGATTCCTTTCGCCTTTCTCTCTGATCTGGTTGGTTTTTGGCGTTCTAGCCAAGATCCGTAGGACTTTACAGGGATCGGACCCTAGCAGAGGATAGGTGAGACCTTAGGGAGCTACCCGTGGAGACCTTGCTCTCGGAATCACGCCGTAGGGTATACCCTTGGGCGAGTCCAGCGGTATGGGCCGTGGTGTATACCGCGGCACCATACCGGTCACACTCGGCCCGGATCCGGGTGAGACCGGTATGTGTGCATCCGGTATGCATACCGCTGGCACCATACCGATCGCACTCAGTCAGATCTGAGTGAGAACGGTATGTGTGCATCCGGTATGTATACCGGTCTCACCATACCGGTTGCACTATCCTGCGACCGGTATGTGCGAGACCGGTATGTGTTCCGAGCTCTATTTGTTTGGGAAAGCCTGGTTTTGGCTTCTAAAACTCTAATAAATGGAAATTAACATGTAAATATGATTGTATAGGACTTGTATGTGAAATTTCTGCCAAGGGCCTGGGATCATTCCTCACTCCAACACCTTTCAGTAGCACCTTATCTTAGCATGCTTGGTATGGGTGGGGTATCGGGGGGGGGGGGGTTATGGCAAGTGGTCTCCGATGTTGACGTTGATCTGGCCACAGTGATGTGGCATGGTGATCTCCGACGTCGACGTTGACCTGGTCATGGCGCTTTAGCTCTATCCCTATGCCATAGAGTGAGGTTGGGATAGGGCCTACTTGCGTATAGTTCCATCTTGGTATGCTTGTTGCGGATAGGGTATCGGGGGAGGTGAGGTATTGTGGTCTCACGCCCTGGCCTGCCGCTCTAGCTCTATCCCTATGCCGTAGACGGCTGTACTAGGGTGGAGCCTACATGTATTGATATCTAGGACTGGTTAGAAACGGAACCCACTTGCAAGCCCTTGCCAGTAGGGGTTTAGGTATTTGTACGGTATGGGGTATCAGGGGGAGGACGTGGGATTGTGGTTCTTCCTGCCCGCCAGACTCGAGTCCTATCTCTATACCAGAGTGAGTGATGTGGGGCAACAGCAGTAGTGTGGTAGGTGCCTGACTGTTGGGTGTGCTCACACTCTCGTGCATGGAGGTGCGGTGGCCGCCAAACCTTATCATAGCACATTTGCAAGTTATACCTGGCCCAAATTGTAATGTTATCTCATGCATGTGGATGTTGCATTGGTCTTGTGCTTTACTGAGCTGTGTTGTAGCTCACCCCGATATATATATCTCTTTTGATATTTGGATGCAGGGTATACGGTGGAGGACTTCGTGACCGCCCCAGCCTACAGTACGATGGCTGCCCTGGAGACACAGAGTGTGGAGGACGAGCATGATGCATTATGCGAGTGCTCCTTCTGTGTCTTTCCTTTGTGATTGGTTTATTCTTTTATTTTCTATTAAGCTTGTAATTAAATATTATTTAAACTTTGATGGATGATGGAATAATTGAATTAATATTTTTAATTTATCATTTAGTTCAGCTCATTGTTATAAATTATTTTCGCTGCTATGTATTATATCTCTGATTTTGTTAGATTGCTTGGGTATGATTAGTTGACACGGTCTATTGAGATCCTGGTGTGAACCGTGGTTTAGAGCCGGTTCACTCACACTTCTGGTTCAGCCGAAATTGGGGTGTGACAGTATTAGTAGTGGATGTGACCGCTGACTTGTCAAAAATGGAGGACATCAAAGTAGTACGGGAATTTCCTGATGTATTTCCAGAAGACCTACCCGGGTTGCCACCAGACAGGACTACTGAGTTTGGGATAGACCTCCTACCAAGGGTAGCACCTGTGTCTAAAGCACCCTACAGGATGGCTCCTACCGAGTTGAAAGAGTTAAAGACTCAGCTGCAAGAACTGTTAGACAAGGGATTTATAAGGCCTAGTATATCACATTGGGGATCACCTGTGCTCTTTGTCAAGAAAAAGGATGGTAGCGTATGTCTTTGTATGGACTATCGAGATTTAAACAAGCTCACTATCAAGAATAGGTACCCACTGTAAGACCCATGTCAATCTAACGCGGTCTTACCACCTTGAACCAGGTTTACCCATCATGGTCGAGTCAAATGGACCAAGGGCGTGAAGGAGATCGAGATCCCAGGTATCAAATCGACCCAAAAACACTTAATTTGAAGGGAGGGTCGCATACCCAGCTAAGCAGGGTCGGACCTCCCAAAGCAGAAAGTCAGACCCTTAATTTTGAAGGGAGGGTCGGACATCTTGAACCCTAGGGTCGTCGGGATCATCGACCCTCCCATCGACCCTCGGTTACCGTAAGAAATAGAAATTAGGAAATTTCTTAATTTTCGATTTGGATTCTTTCCTAATCTCAATGGGACTTAATTTAGGATGTTCCTACTCTATTTAAAGGACGTCCCTAAGCCTCTTTCACTCCTTTTACAAACCTAATTGGATTGAGAGAAAGAGAAGAGAAGGAAAAGAAGAAGAAGAGAAACAAGGAAGAGAATTTAGCCAAAAGAGA
>JAMYWD010000824.1:0-25000 GCA_028583415.1 Protea cynaroides | reverse complement strand
AAGTAGGGTGTTCTTCGTCCAACGGCAACAACGGCTCCTCCCCTCCTTCCTTAGCTCTTTCTCCTTCTTCGATCTCTTTCTCCTCTCTAGGGTTTGTGAGGATCAATGAAAGAGATTTAAGGAGGTTTATGGGTCCTTAAATAGACTAGGATTGAGTTTAGGAAGTCCCCTTACGTTAGGAAACTCCTAGGGTTCAATATTTAGAAAGTGGGACCCACAGAGATCTGTTTCCGGATCTAAGTAGTCTGCCCGCGCAGACATACCGGTCGACCGGTACCATCGACTGGTAAGAAATAATTATCATACATGGGTTTGTTTCGTACCTGGTTGTCATCCGTTCGTCCCGTCTGGCCCGATAATGATTGGAAGACCTGTTACAACATGAATTAAAGGTTTAGATCGGGTTCATGGAGTGTCGGTTTTACAACTCCCCCACCCTTAAAAGAAATTTTGTCCCCGAAGCATGTAGGTTTCCCAACTCCCCCACCCTTAAAATAAATTTCAGCCTTGAAATTTGTTCGTACCTTGTTTGTTGAAAAGGTTAGGGTATTCCTTTCGCATCGCATTCTCTTCCTCCCATGTGATTTCTTCTACATCGTGGCTTTTCCAATGCACTTTCACATAATGAATATCTTTGCTTCGGAGATGTTGTACCTTTCGGTTTGTGAGCATCATAGGTACCACTTCAAATATCAAGTCCTCTGTCAAGTCTGTTGGGTCTACCGTCAAGATGTGCGATGGATCTCTGACATACTTCTTCAATAAAGAAACATAGAACACATCATGAACGCTTGACATGGATGGTGGTAGAGCCAATTGATATGCCACATTACTACATCTGGTCAAAATCTTGTATGGTCCCACATACCTGGGGCATAGCTTTCCCTTCTTATCAAACCATTTCAGACCTCGCACAGGTGATATCTTCAAGGACACCTTATCACCTATTGCAAACTCCAGATCTCGACGTCGGTTATCTGCATAGTGCTTTTGCCAAACTTGAGCTGTCTTCACTCTTTCCTTAATTTGATCAATTGCTCGACATGTTTCTTCAACGAACTCCGGTCCTACAATCCTTCTCTCTCCCACCTCATTCCATAACAGAGGTGTACGACATTTCTTTCCATAGAGTGCCTCATATGGATCCATTTAGATCGTAGCCTGATAACTATTGTTATATGCAAACTCGATGAGCGATAGCTTCTCGTCCCAAGCTCCTTTGAAATCTAGGACACACGCTCGGAGCATATCCTCTAGGATTTGAATAGTTCTTTCTGACTGCCCGTCTGTCTGAGGATGAAAAACTGTACTCTTCAACTTGGTTCTCAAGGCTTTCTGTAATCCTTCCCAGAACCTTGATGTAAAACGGGGATCTCTGTCAGATACTATACTTTCTGGGATGTCATGAAGTCTGACTATATTATCTACATATAGCTTGGCCAGCTTGTCCATGGTATACTAAGGTCTGACAGCGATGAAGCGAGCTGTCTTGGTAAGTCGATCGACTGTAACCCACACGGCATCCATTGACCTTGGTGTCAAGGGTAGGCCAATGATGAAATCCATTGTGATACAATCCCACTTTCATGCTGGCTCGGATCGTGATTGTTGCAAACCTGTGGGTCTCTGCCTTTCTGCTTTAACTTGCTGGCAATTCAGACATTGGAACACAAATCGAGCTACATCCGCTTTTATACCCCTCCACCAATATAGTCTTCTTAAATCATGGTACATCTTGGTGCTTCCTGGATGTACCAAATATGGGATGTAATGAGCTTCTGTCATAACTCTATCTCTGATATTTGAGTTCTCACTCTTAGGTATACATAATCGTCCACGATACCTGAGTACCTTGTCTGAATCTAAGGTAAAATCAGGATTGCTTTTACCCTTCTCTAAATCTTCTTGCACAGTCTTGAGGTGTAGATCCTGTAGGATTGCAACTTTGACCTCATCTATTAGATCCGATGAGATCTTCAAAGCTGCGAACATCAATGTGAACTTATGAATTAAGCCCTGTTCCACTGGATCTCCTACAGTCTCTAATATATACTCTTAATATATACTCTTTATCATTCTCTATTGAGCCTGGGGCTGCAGCATACAGTGCAGCGTTTGTACTAGGTCCTGCCTCTGATTTCAATGCCCACTTTCAGCTTAAGGCATCAGCCACAACCTTTGCCTTACCCGGATGGTACTAGATGTCACAATCATAATCTTTTAATAGCTCCAGCCATCTCTTCTGTCTCATATCCAGGTCCTTCTGAGTAAAAAGGTAAGTTAAACTCTTGTGATCCGACTTAATCTAAAACTTTTCACCATAAAGGTAGCGCCTCCAAGTCTTGATTGCGTGAATAATCGCTGCTAACTTCAGATCATGCATAAGATAGTTCTTCTCATGCTCTTTCAACTGTCTTGATGCGTATGCAATCACCTGTTCTCCTTGCATCAACACACATCCAAGACCCAACCCTGAGGCATCCGTATATAGGGTAAACTACAAGCCTGGTGCTGTGATGGTCAAGATAGGTGCAGAGACTAGTCTTGACTTCAAAGTTTGAAAGCACTTCTCACACTCATCTGTCCATATGAACTTTTCTCCTTTCTTGGTTAGTCTGGTAAGTGGAACGGCTATTCTTGAGTAGTCTTCCACGAATCTTCTATAGTAACCAGCCAATCCAAGGAAACTACGAATCTCTGTAACTGATTTCGGTGCATCCCATCCTACTATAGCTGCAATCTTGCTTGGATCTACCTTGATACCATCTTCAAATACTACATAACCTAAGAAGGCCACTTCCTTCAGTCAAAATTCGTATTTCTTGAACTTGGTGTAAAGCTTCTCCCTTCTCAGCCGTTGTAGGGCTGCTCTCAAATGTGTTGCATGAGTGTCCTTGTCCTTTGAGTAGACCAAGATGTCGTCAATGAATACGATGATCGAAGTGTCCAACATGTCATGAAATAATCGGTTCATCAGTTCCATGAATGACGCTGGAGCGTTAGTCAACCTGAATGACATTACCACGAACTCATAATGCCCATACCTTGTTCTGAAAGCAGTCTTTAGAATATCTGTTGCCTTGATCTTCAATTGGTGATACCCTGATCTAAGATCAATCTTTGAGAAAACCTTTACACCCTACAACTGATCGAACAGATCATCGATCCTAGGCAAAAGATATCGGTTCTTGATGGTTAACTTGTTAAACTCTCGATAGTCGATACATAGTCGTACGTTACCGTCCTTCTTCTTTACGAAAAATACAGGTGCTCCCCATGGAGATATGCTTGGTCATATAAAACCCTTATCTAGTAGCTCTTGTAATTGGGTCTTCAACTCTTTTAATTATGTGGGGGCCATCCTGTATGGTGCCTTAGACACCGGTGCCGACCCTGGTATGAGGTCTATCACGAACTCTGTAGCCCTGTCTGGAGGTATACCTGGTAGATCCTCTGGAAATACATCTAGAAACTCTCGTACCACATCTAGATCTTTCATCTTTGGCACCTCTGTAATGATGTCAACCACAGACACTAAGTACCCCACTCCTCCCTTCTCTAAGCATCTCTTAGCTCTTAGGGAAGAGAGGATCATCTTTCGCTTCTTAGATAATTTGGTTCCAGTAAAGCTAAACTCCTTTCCCTTATCATCTTTAAAAACAAGTTTTTTTTCATCACATAATAAGCTAGCTGAATGATGGCCTAGCCAATCCATTCTCAAGATGACGTCAAAGTCTGTCATCTCAAGTTGAACCAGATTTGCTTCTAGGTTTCGCCCCTCAATACTAACTGAACACGGCCCATAGCATTCATTCAATGCCACTTCTACTCCCAACGGAGAGCGAACTATCAAGCTTGGGGTTAAATACTTGACAGGTAATTCCATTCGCTTCCCAAAAGACATAGAAACAATGTAGCCCCAGAGTCGAAGAGTACTCTGGCGGGTATACCAGCTATATCTACAGTTTCTGAAATTTACTTCTCCCTTAGTTCTACATGCTCATACATAACAAAACAGTAAGCAAAATAGTAAGGGACGGAGTCATACCAGTAACCACATCAGGTGATGCGACTGCCTCTTTAGTGGTGACTGCAAATATCTTCCCTTGCTGTGGCAGTTGCTTTCTAGGTAAAGTAAAGGTTTTTGCATAATGACCCAATTGCTGGCAGTTGAAACATTTGACGTTTGGATTTTGTCTAGCTAGCTGTGATTGTGGTAGTGTAGTAGTATTCCTTGCTGGAACCATAGTAGACTGAGCCCTGTATGGGCAGAATGGTCTAGTGTTCCCTCCACCTGAAGTCTCAGTAGTAGGCCTCTTCAGTCCCCTGTTTCGAGCAAAGAAGCTATTTCCTTGGCTTGATTCAATCACCCTAGCAATCTGCACAGCCTCGTTATACACCTTCTTCTCTAGAACCAAGACGTGCTCTCGGATACTTCCTCGTAATCCCATGGTAAACCTACGGGTCTTGGTTTCCTTCTCTTGCATGCTTGCTGGAGCGAAGAAAAACAGCTCTTCATACCTCTGCTGGTACGCATCAACAGTCAACTGGGATTATTGCAAGTTAATAAATTCCTTCTCCATTTGATTACGAAAGCTCTTAGGAAAGTACTTATCAAAGAAGGCTCCCTTGAATATTTCCCAGGTGATCTGGGTGTGCTTCGTCTCGAAGTATGTCCGGGTAGAATTCCACCAGGCATTAGCATCTTCCTTGAGCATGTGCGTAGCAAATAACACCTTCTCATCCTCCGTGCAAGTCATCAGACGGAAGTTCTTCTCTATCTTAGCAACCCACTGTACAAGCCATAGTGGTTTTCCTGGTTTCCCTATGAAGGTAGAGGGTTTTAATTTCAAAAACCTATCCACCACTTGGCTTAGGTCATTCTGCCCCTGTGCATTAGTTCCATACCATGGTGGTGGGTACGGATAGATCCCTTGATAGGCAGACGATGTCAGAAATTGGTGTGGTAGTTGTGTGTTCTGTCCTTGGCTCATCGGCCCATTGCTACCATCCACTGGCAGTGTGGTATTATTTCCCCTAGACTCAGGCGCACCTTCTGTAGGGACATATCCCGGTGGCTGAACATCTTTAGCATCTCATTGAAGAACACCTTCTGCTGAGCTTCCATCTAATAAACTAGATTCGTCATAATAGTCTCAGAGTTAGTGTGAGGAGGGCCTGGCAGATTTGTTGGTGCTCTGTGACTCTGTCCTTCTCCACCTTTCGGGTTCAGGTTTTGCTCATCTACAATTCCTGCTTCCACATTGTCCTCGACTTGACGCCCCCTTGAGTGGTGACACTTTCGTGAGCCTCTACGACCATTTTCACCTACCATCTTAAATTACTCTTTCCTGTTTGCATCTGGGAAGAAGACATAACATATGAGGTACATTCGATTATTCATAATAGTGTTAGTCTTTAACAAATGCAAGGCAAAAATCGTAAAGGACGCTTTAAATAAAAAATTTTAAAATTTCGTCATTTTTTTTGGTCCGGTCGTGACTTACCGGTCGTGACACTGTAGAGTGTGGTGCGACCGATATGGTCGACCAGTCAGCACCACGCTTGTGGCCGAGAGGTACTGGTCGCAGGTACCAAGGGGTACCGGTTGACCGGTATAGGGCAAAACCGTCGACCAGTATGCCCAAAAAGGCTTTAAAATCACAAAAAGTGAGTCTTTTCTCACTTTTCTTCTTTCCATTCTCTCTGGTGGCGATTCCTCTCTGATTTGGTGAGTTTCTACAGTCCAACCGGTGACCTTAGGAGCGATTCTCTTCCGATCATGACCTTGAACATCATCTCCAAGTAAGGTTCTTCCTTCCTCTCTTCATTTTACATCGTTTTTTCATGGTTTCTTACCCAAAAAACTAGGTTTTTCTTGGTTTAGAAGATTCTAACCGTAGGAACTCTTTTCCTTTGGCTTAGAAATAGTTTTGAGACCTCTATGAACAAAAGCCCTCAACTTATTTGACGTTCCACCGTGTGGTTCTCTCAAAATCAAAATTTTGGGATTTTTGACCTAGGTTTTGGTCAAAATTTGATTTTTCTAGAAATTATTGAATTTCTTGCTTGTTTGATGATTGTTTGGTTTCCATATGATGTTATATTGTTACGTAAGTCCTCCTCCCAGATTTTGGGTGAGTTCGAGGCTTTTGCTTCAATTACTGTCGTTATGCTGCCGAAATTTTAGAAATTCTAACCAAATTCTCATTGTTTTGTCTTTGTTTTGTAGTTCACAATGTCTCAACGTCGGGGTGCTGGTAAACATGCGTACGCTCCTGGCATGAACCATCTGCACCCGCCGGTTCCGCCGTTTGATGAGCGATGGTTTCGTTCTACGGCGGTGCAAGCCCGTTTTCCCTGGTTTGAAGAAAAGAACATAGAATCTGGGCGATGTGTAAACCTGGAGCAGCTACAACGATTTGATGTTGAAACAGCCTTTGGTGCACTTGGGTGGTTATCCGTTATTACTTACACAGTGACTACCCGTCCCAACCTAGTCAAGCACTTCTACGCTAACCTGGAGGTCGAGGGGAATGTTAACGACTTCTGCCATGGTAGGGACCTCCGCCTAACTAGCTTTGTCAAAGGTGTCCCCATATCCTTCGACACTCACCAGCTCGCTGACCTCTTGGGGATTCCTAATGATGGTGACTTGGTTTACTACGCTCCCAAAATTAAGGGCTTCTTTACTGATGATTTGTGCCAGGATGTTTCATAGTAGATCCTTAACCTAGGGGCGCCCATGAAAGCTGCCAGTTTGAGACCTATTCCTCGAGTATATTGCCGCATTATCCAGCATGACAATGTTCCTCAGAGCGGCGACTATAGTGAGTTATCTCAGCTCATCCAGTACCTGACTTACTGTGTCTGCACTAGGGAGCGGGTCTGTCTTACTTACATTATCATCAGGACCATGCGTCAGGCTACCATGCCCGATCAGATAAGCAACCTTCCTTATGGCTGGCTTATCACTACACTCCTGCAGCGCCTTCGAGTAGACATGAGGGATGAGATTGCGGTTGAGGATACCATGACATCAGACATTAACTGGGATGCCATTGTCCTGATGAGGATGGAAAATCTACCAATCAATGATGAGGAGCTAGAGGCTCGTCCTCGTCCGCTTAGGAGGGTAGCAGTAGCAACAGCCAATGCGGCTCATGCAGAAGAGGCAGGGGATGATGATGATCAGATGGAGGACGTCCCTGCACCAGAACCGCAGCCCATACCTGCAGTGGGACCATCCCAGCCTCCTCCTGAAATTGTGATGGGTATGTTTATGGAGATTCAGGATGCCCAGCGTGAGATGAACCGTGACCTAGGGCGCCTCTTTCCCAGCATTAGAGTCACGCAGGAGCAGGTACACTGGCTCAGGGTCACTTATGAGCGTGATTATGACATTGCTGACCCTATTCCTCTTATGCCCCCAACCCCATGATAGATCACTTTATTTTTCTCTCCACTCAGTATGGTTTTTATTATAACAGGGTAACTGTCTGGCTTGTGGACTGTACCCTGTGGTACAATTAACTCTTGATACAGTTTCCTTTTCAATTTAGTAGAAGTTTATGATTTTTCTCACCTGTCATTAAGATTCCTATCTAGAGCATGATTGTTTATTAATTTCACATTTAGTATAGTCTATTATGCTCTTTCGTATTTATTTTCAGGCATCAAACATGTGCTTAAGGTGCGTTCTTATTAAGGCTTCTAAATTTTTCCTATCTCAGTTCATTGACTCAGTCAAGTGCATGTATGGTCTGTTGGACAGAGCCTAAGAGCTTTGATATCAAGTTGTCACACCCCAATTCCGGCTGAACCAAAAGTGTGAGTGAACCGTCACTGAACCAACGGCTCACACCAGGATCTCAATAAGACTGTGTCCACTCATACAAACCATTGCACATAATCATAATCAGAATATAATTAAATACAGCGGAAGTCTTAAATTAAATGAACTGAGTTCTCTGTTGATAATTTAAATAAAATATCCAATTATTCAAAACACCAGAATGTAAATAATTATCCTTACATCATTTGTAAATCCAACTGAAAATAAATAAAATAAATAAATCCAATATCCTAGAGGTACACGCCGAAAGGGCACTTGCATGAGGCGTCATGCTTGTCCTCCCCTGCTTGCACTTCCAAGGCAGCAACACCTTCATATACTGGAGCGTCCATGTAGTCCTCCACAGTGTAACCTGCATCAACTTCTAAATATAGTGTGTACACAAGGGTGAGCTCACAACCTAGCTTAGTAAGACAATCAGACAGTGCAACAAACAACATGCGTAGATAACATTCACATTATGGTATGGTTTTAAGTTTGCAATGTGCTATAGAAAGGATTGGCGGCCACTGCACCTCTATACATGAGTGTGTGAATCCGCCCAATGGATCAAACACCACTGTCGTCCCATATGCACCCACCATGGAATAGAGATAGAGCTAAAGCGTCCGGATCAAACACCGCCAACACTTCCCCTGATGCACTACCCATACCAACATGGAAGCCCCTATTGGCGAGGGTTTACAAACTGGGCTCGCAACTAACCAATCCTATATGTCATCACAGTAGGCCCTATCCCAGCACAGGTCCCTACGACATAGAGATAGAGCTAGAGTCTAGTGGCCAGGCCGAAGACCACAGTGCCACTTCCTCCCCCTGATACCCTACCCGCACCAAGCATGCTAAGATAGAAACGATATGAAAATGTGCTAGTGTGAGGAATGATCCTAGACCCCAGGCCCTTCCCATTCCACACACCAACGAAAACAATCACATGCCTAACAGTCACATCCTAGCATAGCGAGTATGCATGAATAATATAATAACTGAAAGTAAAGATGACATGCGAGTATGCACAAACACCATTCCATAGAATCATAATTATTAACAACGTTTTACTGTTATTATATTATTATTGTTTAGGTCTGATTCCCTTACCTGACGCTTGATTGCTAGCTTGCTCCGCGTCACATAATCCAAACTCGCTATCACAGGGTCCTACATGATGTTAAGATTGAATTAGAATAATTTTTTAGGATTTACGTTGGTCGAAAAACCAACTGGATCAAAATATACCCTTCACAGTGCAGACCGGTTGCAGGTACTGATCGCAAGCACCGGTCGCGGCACTGTGGGGAAAGGTGCGATGGGTATGGTCAACCGGTCCCCATAGACCGGTCCCCGAGTGTTACTGGTCACAGTATCGATCACATAGGGTGTGACCGGTATGGTCGACCGGTATGCCTCCGGAAAACCTTAAGCTTGGTTCTCGCCTTCCATCGGTCATCCCCTATTGATTCTAGGGTTTCTCCTATATATTCTAGGTCTGAGCAATGAGTTAGAGTTGTTTCATGTTTCATTCAAGTCGTAGTTTCGATGATCCTTAACCTAGAACTCGAATCTAGGGTTTATCAACTGTATTAGGGTTTGACGGCAAATTCAAAGGTTTAGATCAATACCTCGCCTTGCATGGTATTGATCCGTTCATGACTAACCTTCTATAACGCTTAACTTAGAGAGAAGTTGAAGCACTTACAGTTGGTTCGCAAGTAGGGTGTTCTTCGTCCAATGGCAATGGCAGCTCCTCTCCCTCCTTCCTTATCTCTTTCTCCTTCTTCGATCTCTTTCTCTTCTCTAGGATTTGTGAGGATCAATGAAAGAGATTTAAGGAGGTTTAGGGGTCCTTAAATAGACTAGGATTGAGTTTAGGAAGTCCCCTTACATTAGAAAAGTCCTAGGGTTCGATATTTGGAAAGTAGGACCTGCAGAGATCCGTTTTCAGATATAAGTAGTCTGCCCGAGTAGACATACCGGTCGACCGGTACCATCGATCGGTATGAAATAATTATCATACATGGGTCCATTTCGTACCTGGTTGTCATCCGTTCGTCCCGTCTAGCCCGGTGATGATTGAAAGACCTGTAATTAGGACATGAATTAAAGATTTAGATCGGATTCATAGAGTGTGGGTCTAACAATTTGTAGCTGGGAAAGCAATTCCCATAGCATCTTGCATGTTGGCTTGCACTTGCTGTATTTACTGCAACTGTTTTGCTAGATTCATCACTGCAGTAGCCAAATCTGTAGGTTGGGCTGGCAAGTTTATGGGGTTGGCTTGGTCATTGACTCCTGGCAGTACCATATTCTGGTTCTCCTGTTCCTCAAGGTTTTCATGACTATTTTTTTCTACAGGTGGTGGTGGAGGTGGAATTGCGTTACATCATCTCCTAGTTATTCCTCGCCCAGCCATTCCCTGTTTTCGGCGGTGGTAATGTTTGAAAGTCAAGGAACATATGAGGCAATCATAATATACGTCATTCTCATGTCAAAACCCAAATAGACAAGGCAAAATTTCAATATTTAAAGTCATTCAGTCAAAACAAGGCATTTTTCACTGTGGGGTCGATGGTGGGGTTGCAGTATATGCAACCACAGGGTTGTGACCACACAAAACCTTTCAGCTCACTGAGAGTCTGTGGTCGATCATGTGGTCGCACTATATGCGACCACAGGGTTGCGACCACACAAACCCTGTTAACTCACGAGAGCCTGTGGTCGCTTTGTGTGGTCGCACTATATGCGACCACAGGGTTGCGACCACACGAACCCTGTCAACTCACAGAGAGCCTGGGGTTGATCTTGTGGTCGATTGTGGGGTCACATTTTTGGTCGAATTCTGTGACCACACGATCCCAGATCAGGTTTTTAAACATGAATTTTGAACCATTATCTATATTTCTCCTTTGTCTTCAACTCAACTCGCCACCACTGAGTTGCTACAGTGTCGACCGTACCAATTTGGTGATTCTTTCATCGATCTACGACCTACGTTCTGTTCTTCTAGGTATGTTTTCCACTCTTTCTCCTTTTCAAGCTTTCATGTTTTGTTCCATTTATAGGGTTTTCTTCAAATTAATATTTTTTCTGACCGTAAAAATTTGATTTTTATTGGGGGTTATTGCTATTGATCACCCAATGGATGAAAGCCTTCAATAAAATTCGAGTTTCATCGATTAGTTTAATAGAAACGTGAAAATTCCCATTTTGACCTAAATTTTAGGGTTTTTCTAAATTGTCAAAATTTCATCAAATTCGACCCAGCTAGTTTAAATTTTCGATTGTATGAGCCTTGCAGGATGGTTTGGGACCTATGTAAGTCCTCCTGCCCAAATGTTTGGGTGAAAAGTGAGGCTTTTGGCCAAATTACACCGTCATAATGCCTAAATTTTAAATTTTCACTATATCTGATATGTTGCTTATTGGTTTATACTCTTGCAGATAACATGGCTCGCACTAAAGTCCCCCGAATTCCTGATCACTATTGCTTTTGGTCTATTGAAACAGAAGCACAGTATGCTCGGTACGAGCGTAAGAAGGTGAAAGGGAGTCGTTGTGTCAACTTGGCCAACCTAGCCATATTTGATGTGGAGGGCGCATTCAGTGATATGGGCTAGCTCCCTGTGATTCTTTATGAGGGTTGCACCTGTCCTGAGTTGGTGAAACAATTTTACTGCAATTTATAGGTGGAAGGTGACCTAGAGGACATAGATAAGGGTAGAGAGCTCAGGATCACCAGTTTAGTGAAAGGGGTGGAGATCTCCTTTAACTGTCAGGAGTTGGCTGATCTCCTGGGTATCTCAAATGATGGTCCCTTGGTGTACTGCGCACCCAAGGAACCCCAGTTTCTGTCAGTAAGTATGCGTATAGAGATTGACCACCAAATTCTTAGGGATGATCGATGGCAGATGAAGGCAATTAACCTACAGTCGGAACCCCGAGTGTATTGCAAGATCATCTAGCACAACCTGATTCCCCAGAGTGGACACTATGAGAAGGTTTCACAGTTGACCCAGTACCTTCTGTACTGCATCTGCACTAGGCAACCTGTTTGCCTTCCTTATATCATTATCAGGACCATGATCCGAGCCACGATGCCTGGTCTAGTGGGTAACCTATACTATGGGCATTTGATCACTACTCTGCTCATTCGCCTACAGGTAGACTTGGTCGATGAGAGGATTCATGATGACACTTTTTCGAATGACCTTGACTGGGAGGCCTTCTGTAGGATGGGGATGAGAGATGTGCAGGTCAGTAACGAAGAGAGAAATGCTATGGTGCGTCCTCGTACTGGAGTAGAGGTAGCAGACGTGGAGGCGGCAGCAGCAGAGGTCCACCTGGGCGATGATGAGGAGGATGATGATAGGATATTCATGGACGTGGATGTCATTCCTCCTCCGTCACCTCAACATTCCATTGGAGCTGGCCCTTCTCGGGTTCCTTCCCACTCAGCTGGTCCTTCGCACCCACCACCAGATAACGTAATGGGGCTGCTGCATGAGATTTGGGAGGCCCAACGTGTGACTGATCAGCGGGTGGCGGATCTGGCAGCTAATCTCTAGGTGACCCAGACTCAGATAGCCTGTCTTACTAGAGTATATGCTGAGGATTATAATCGAGATCGTGAGGCACCTCCTCCTCCAGCACCTCCAGCTCCATGATGCATTTATTTTTTTTTACTTTATACTATAGAGTAACTGTCCGGATTGTGGAACGTACTCTGATTCGGATATATGTTAGTTTTATTCTCATTTGATATGTACATAGAACTTGTTTCTTATTTACATATGTGCATTATTCTCTTTCTTAGTTATTGTCTCATACAACACAGGTGCTTATGGTGTGTTCTTATTAAAGTTTTAAATTTTATCCTAACTCAGTTCACGAACTCTTGTGGAAGTATACAGGTTTGATAGATAGAGCCCGAGAGCTCTGATACTGTCACACCCCAATTCTGAACCAACGAGAATGGTGTGATGAACCGTCTATGATCCAATGGTTCAACCAGGATCTCGTATAGGCCATGTCCATTTGATTAAACCAGATACAACCACAACCATAATCAGAGTAAATAAATAATAGTGGAAGTCTTAAATATTAATGAACTGAGTATCTAACAGTAATAACATAATTAATAATCCAATTATCTCCAAATGACTAAAGACATAAAATAAAATAAATAAATCAATAACATTTTTTGATAAATCAACAACTAAATCTAATCGTAAACACATGAGTTGCACTCGCACGACGAATCATGCGACTCCACCATAGCTTCCATATCCATAGCAGCAACATGCCCGCACATTGGTGTATTCATATAATCTTCCACAGTAGGACCTGCATCATCAACTAAAATATTCGACGTCGAAAGGGTGAACACACATCATGGCTCAGTGAGCAAACAAAACAATGCAACAAATATATGCATGCATTCAATTCATATCTTTGGTCTGGTTTATAAGTTTGCAATGTACAATAGAAAGGATTGGTAGCCGCCGCAACTCTATACATGAGTGTGTAAAGCCACCCAATGGATCAAACACCATTGCTGTCCCACATGCACCCATCATGGAATAGAGATAGAGCTAAAGTGCCCAGATCAAACACTGCATAACACTTTCCCTGATGCCCTACCTATGCAACACATAAGCCCCTATTGGCGAGGCTTGCAAACTGGGCTCGCAACTAACCAATCCTAATGTTAAACAGTGTATCCAAGGCCTCACCCCAGTATCCCTTAATATGTCCATAGAGATAGAGCTAAGGCCCCCCGGCAGAGTCAAAGACTATACGGTCCGAGACCACTTCCCCTGATGCCCTACGACGTAATAGTTCTGCTAAGGTAATGGTGATGCGACGATGTCAATGGACAAGACTTGAGTAGAGATAGAGCTAGAGTCTGGTGACCAGGATAAACCACAATGTCACGTCCTCCCCCTGATGCTCCACTCGCATCAAGCACACTAACTATACACATACATTCACATGCCTATTCCTAGTATCATCATCATCATCATGTTATAAATATACAGAATTAAATATGCATGAATAGTAATAACAGAAATATTAGATGACATGTGAAATACATATTACAAGCATACAAACATGGAATCATTCATGGCATTGGACTCAATAAGTAAAACAGCTTGTTATTAGCCAATTAGTTTAGGTCTTGTTCCCTCACCTTTGGTCGATGGTTGTTCCTCGTCCAAGCTTTGTAAATCACTTTTAGACCACTTGGAAACCTAACAAATTTATAGATTTTAAATTAGAATTTATTTCTATTAATTCGGACTTCCAGAAGCTGAGTGGTCGCAGGTGCGGCTGCACTTGTGGTCTCAGTTTCTGCAACCACAGGGTGTGTGGCCGCATATCATGCGACCATATATGCAACCACACCCTCCCTGAATTTTCTCCGAGGACATGTGGTCGCTATGTGTGGTGGCATATCATGCGACCATACATGCGACCACATCCTCCCTGGAACTTTCTCGAGGGTGTGTAGTCGGTTATGTGGGTCTCGTGTGGTTGCATATCCTGTAACCACACCCTCCCTGGAACATTCCGAGGGTGTATGGTCGATTATGTGTGTCTCGTGTGATCGCATATCATGCGACCACACATGCGTCCACACATGATGGTCAACTTTTCACTCCCAACTCGATTCCTTCATGTTTTGATTCTTTGTCTTATCATCATGATCATTCCTATGATTGTTCTATGGCTTAAAATTCATATTTACAAAATCCATCATCCTAATAGATTTTCTCTATGGATCTCTTAGAATTTGTCCATGGTTTGATGATTGGGGTCTCACTTTGAATCACTATCTCCTCTATGATCTATTCTAGGTATTCAACAAATGCGAGGGAATGTTTCATACCTTAAACTTGTTGAAGAATCAGAGTTCTCTCTGAATTTCCTTCTCTTAGTCTTCCTCTTCAATTCTTCTTCTCTTCCTCCTCTTCTCTTTCTCTCTCTTTCAGTTTGGGTTTTAAAAGGATGAAAGAGGCTAAGGGACGTCCTATATATAGAGGAAAACCCTCCATATAGAGTTCTACTTAGATTAGGAAAGAACCCCCTTTAGATTAGGAAGGTTTCCTAATCACAGAGTCTGTCTGACTTCGTGTGGTCGCACGTGTGGTCGCAGAACCCGTCGATCACACAGCCAAAAACTGCAACCACACGTCCCAAACTTCTGTGGTCGCTTTATTCTGAGGTTTGGTCGACCACACCTGTTTAGGTATGCGACCACACGCTCCTAATTAGCTAATTTTAGGTTCAATTTCATACCTAACCTTGTGGTTTCTTCACGCACTTGGTCCGCTTAGCCCGACCATGATAAGGAGACCTGATACAAGGTGGTAAGACCGGTTAGTATGATACGGGTCTTACATACACGGTCCGAGACCACCTCCCCTGATGTCCCACAATGTAATAGTTCTGCTAAGGTAATAGTGGTACGACGATGTCAGTGAACAAGACTTGAGTAGAGATAGAGCTAGAGTCTGGTGACCAGGATGAACCACAATGTCACGTCCTTCCCCTGATGCTTCACTTGCATCAAGCACACTAACCACACATATACAATCACATGTCTATCCCTAGCATCATCATCATCGTTGTCACACCCCAATTCCGGATGAACCAGAAGTGTGAGTGAACCAGCCTTAAACCACGGTTTACACCAGGATCTCAATAGACCGTGTCAACCAATCATTCCCAAGCAATCTAACTCAATCAGAGATTAATACATAGCGAATGAATAAAATAAATGAACTGAGATCTATGTGTTAATTTAAAATAATTAATCAACTTATTCCATCATCCACAAAAATTTAAATAATAATTATTACAAAGTTTTAGCAAAAAAAATAAACCCATCATTGAGAGAAAACACGAGCGAGCACTCGCATGACGCATCATGCTTCGTCCCTCTACGGCCTGGTTTCCAAATCCGCCAACGTACTATAGGCTGGGAGCGACATGAAGTCTTCCCCAGAGTAACTTTGCATCAAGATCTAAAAAGAAAAGGATATATCGGGGTGAGCTCACAACATAGCTCGAGAAGTACAAGACCAATGCAACAAGACAATATGCATGGGATAACATTACAATTTGGGTAAGGTATAACTTGCAAATATGCTATGGTAAGGTTTGGCGGCCACCGCACCTCCATGCACGAGTGTGAGCACACCAATATCGGACACACCTACACTACTCTGGCTTTGCCCCACATCTCACTCCGGTATGGAGATAGGACTCGAGTCCGGCGGGCGGGAAGAACCACAATCCCACGTCCTCCCCCGATACCCCACACACGTACCAGTACCTAAACCCCCTACCGCAAGGGCTTGCAAGTGGGTTCCGTTGCTAACCAGTCCTAAATGTCATTACGGTATCAATGGCCCTACCCGGCACGGCTCCCTACGACATAGAGATAGGGCTCGAGTCTGGCCGGCAGGAAGAACCACAATCCCACGTCCTCCCCCTGATACTCTATTCGCACCAAGTCTGCTAAAGTAACGGCTATATGACCCTACCCCAGCATAACTCCCTACGACCTAGAGATAGGGCTCGAGTCTGGTGGGCAGGAAGAACCACAATCCCACGTCCTCCCCTTGATACCCTATTCACACTGAGTTTGCTAAGGTAAAAGGCGATACGAGAAAAGTGTTAGCTGTGGATATATCCAAGGCACACCCCCTTCACATTCCACACACTAACTAAAACATACATATGCCTAACATCCAACAATCCTAGCATATGAAATGCATAAATATATAATAATAAAAGAACAACTACATGGCATGTGAGATGCACAGACATCAAACAATATATCCAGATACAAATTAAATCACAAAGGCTTACTGTTAATTAGTTATTTAGGTTTGGGGTGTTGTCCCTTACCTGACACATGATAAAACTCCCACTCTGCGTCACAGGGTTTACTCACGTTGTCTACAGGTCCTACATAAGCATATATTGAAGTTAGAATTTATTTATTAAGGTTACATAGGTCAGAACCAGGTTTGGCCAAGCAGACCAGTCTCAGAAACCATACTGGTCGCAGGTACCTGTTGCAGTGTTGTGCAACCGGTATGTGCAACCGTTATATACCGGTTGCACTTACCGATCTCACTCAGATCTCACTGAGTGAGACCGGTATGTGCCTGCGGTATATACCACAGGCCCATACCGCTGGACCTTGCGTCCAACTGGTATACCCTACGGTTTGGATTCGAGGGCGAGATCTCGGATCTCCCCTCCTTATCGGCTAATGATTAGGTCTCTAGGGTTTCTCTTATCCTTTACTAAGGTCCAAGCCTTCTAATAGCCTTCAGATTTCGGCTAGAATGCCGTATCAAACCTAGGTTGGATCCGAATGAGGAAAACAATGGAAATTATAGGCTTTTTGGATCGCTGCGCCGCTTCGCGGCTCCGATCTGACATCCTAAAATTACTAAGAGGATAGAGCACTTACCGGTGATGTCTATTGGTTGGCGGTGTGCTCTTCCTTCCTGGGCGGCTTCCACCTCCTTGCTCATTCTCAGCTCTTCTCCAGACGGCTAGGGTTTTTGAGAAGGAGCAATGGAGTGTCTCCTTCTCCATTAATAGAGGGAGGCCGTCCATGGAAAGCCTTTCCCTCAGTTGGAAACTTTCCAAGTTTCCATTCTGAGAGAAAGACCCGCTGGAGTCCGTCTCCAGCCGAAATCAAGCATACCGGTTGCACATACCGGTTGGAGTGCCCGCAACCGATATAGTCCAACCGGTATACCACACCGGTTGCACATACCAGTTGCACTGACCGCAACCGGTATAGTCAAACCGGTATGAGACTTAGGCATTTTTACAGTTTTTCTTACCTGAAATTTGAGTGGCTCGTCACCCGGCTTCGTCCTCCGATCCGATTATGATTGGGAGACCTGTCATCATATATAACCATGGATTAGACCCGGTTTTAGAACACGGTTCTTACAACTCTACCACCCTTAAAAGAAATTTTGTCCCCAAAATTTGCATGTAGGTCTCACAATCGTATTGTAAATAGATAGAAATAAATATGCATGAGCAAAATATAACAATAATATTGGATGACATGTGAGATACACATTACAAGCAAACAATCATAGAATCATTCATGGTATTAGACACAATGAAATAAAATAGCTTGTTAATATCCAATTAGTTTAGGTCTTGTTCCCTCACCTTTGATTGATATTTGTTCCTCTTCCAAGCTTTGGAAGTCACTTTGAATCTATTGATGACCTAAACAATTAATATATTTAATTTAGGATTCAAGTTTATCAAATTACAATACTCAAAAACCTTTTTAGTCTCAAAATATGCTTGTTGTCATCGTGTGGTCGGATGTGTGGTCAAACCTGTGGTCGCAATATATGAAACCACACACTGTATGGTCAGACCCTATGGTCGCATTTTGTGCGACCACACCATGCGACCGCACCTTTCCTGGGAACTTCCCGAATAGCTGTGGTCGACCCTCTGGTCACCCTGTGGTCGATCACAGATTGCGACCACATGATGTTTGGTCAGTTTTCATCTTTAATCCGAATTCTTATTGAGTCGATTCCTTGGCTCATCACTTGGGATCATCCTATAGTTATCATACGGTCATTATTTACAGTATTTCATTAACCATTATCCCTAATCCATCGCTCATGGTTATCCTTGAGATTTACTCAAAGGATCACATTGATCATATTGGTTTGACATCCCCAATCCACAATAGAAACCTTATTCAATAGAATCTACATCTACAGAGATAAGTTCCATACCTCACTTGTTGTAGGGAGCTAGAACCTTCTTTTGTAAAACCTTTCTCTCAACTTCTTCTCCAAATCTCCTTATTTTCCTTCTCTTCCTCTCTTTCTTTTCCTCTTAGGTTTAGAGTTTCAATTTAGATTCTAAAAGAGTAAGAGAGACTAAGGAACGTCCCTTATATAGAGGGAAACCTCCATATAGAGTCCCACTTTAATTAGGAAGGAGCCCCCCTCTCAATTGGGAAGAGTTTCCTAAACACGGAACTAGTTCAGCATCCCGTGGTGGGGGGGTCACACGTGGGGTTGCGAGAATCCGTCGACCACACGTCAAAATATGCGACCACATGTCCTGTATGGTCTCCCCTATGTGTGGTTTTCATGTGTGGTATCATGTGTGGTGGAAGCCACCCCTCAGCGCTACCACACAACCAAAATTTTCTGGTTTTAAGTTTTTTTTGATTGGATTTAGCCGAAACATGATCTTAAAATAGTCAATCACACCAACTAAATTTGACTGGGTTTAACACCTTATCTTGTGGTTTCTTCATACAATTGGTTCCGCCAGGCGATTATGATGGGAAAGATCGGTCCACGACAAAAGAATGTAGGTTAAGACCGAATTTTGTGGTGTGCGGTCTTACAATTTCACTACCCTTAAAGAAATTTCGTCCTCGAATTTAAATTTATTCGGAGTCAATAGGGTGCAGAATCTTGTTTGACATTGCATCTTCTTCTTCCCATGCAATCTTCTTCCCATCTTGGCTTTGCCAAGTTACCATCATATAATAATTATCCCGGTTTGGAGATATTGTACCTTCCAACCGATGAACTGAAATTTGGTACCACTTCAATATTTAGATCTTCTATCTAATCCGAGTGGATCGATGGTCAATACTGCTGATATGGACATTACTTCTTCAATAGAGATACGTGAAATATGTCATGCACACTAGACATGGACAGCGGTAACGCTAATTGATATGCAACTTTTCTACGTCTCTTCAAAAAAATTTTTGAGGTCCAAAACATATATAGGATACAACTTTCCCTTCTTGTTGAATCGTTTTAAACCATGCATAAGTGATATCTCAAAAAATACTTTGTCACTTATGGCGAACTTCGAGGGTAACATCTGGAAATGCGCCTCGATAAGTTTCTTCCAGCCAGACTCGAGGTCTTATAATTCCTTGTTCTCGACTTCATTCAATAAAGTGAAGCATTTTTCATACCATGTGCTTCATAGGTGACATCTACATAGTAGCGGTAGCAAATTCAATATAGCAATGTAATGAGCTATCTTGTTTATGGCGATCAACAATCATCCAAACTGCATCAACCGATTTAGGAGTCAGTGGAAAATCGGTGACATAGTTCATTGTAATGCAGTTTCACTTCCAGACTGGCTTCGATAGTTATTGTAGTAAGCCATGTTGGTCTTTGTCTTTCAGCCTTTACTTGCTGATAATTCAGTTACTGAAACATGCATCTAGCCACAACTACTTCCATTCCCTTCCACCAAAATAATCTCTTCATGTTTTGATATATTTTATATTTCTAGGATGTACCCAATACAGAATAGAATGGGCTTTTAGCATTATCTTGTATCTTATGATCAACATTTTTCACTTCAGGTATGCATAATCATCCTTTGTATCTCAGGACCTTTTTTGCATCCGAAGTAAGTCAGGGTTAGGTTTTTCTTCCTCTAAATCTCCTTGCACCGTTCTTATATACGGATCTAACAAAATTGCTACTTTTACTTCATCCATCAATTCAGAGATGATCTTTAATGCCACAAGCGTAGTCGAGGAACTATTGCTCCATAAGTTCATCCATAAGTTTTTGCTCAATTGGGTCATCACGAGTTTCTATTATATGTTACTCTTCATCCAATCAGAATTTGTTGTTGTGAAACATAAGGCAACATTTATACTGGGTCCTTCCTCGGACTTCATAATTCCCTTTTTGCTTAAGGCCTCAGCTACTACATTAGCCTTACTCGAGTGACACTGAATATCGCAGTCTTAATCCTTCAAGTGTTCTAACCATCTTCTCTGTCTCATGTTCAACTATTTATGGTGAAGAGATAAATAAAACTCTTGTGTTCCCATTTAATCTAAAATTCTTCTCCGATAGATAATGTCTCCAAGTCTTGATTGCATAGTTCATCACCGGTAATTCCAAGTTATGAGTAGGGTAACTCTTCTCATGCTCCTTCAGTTTTCTTGAAGCATATGCAATCGCTTATTTACCTTGCTTCAACCCGCATCCTAGATCCAATCCGAAAGCTTCAATGTATAAGGTAAAAGGTTCCCTTAGTACCGAAACGATCAAGATGGGAGCTGATATCAACCTTGTTTTTAGAGTTTTGAAACATTCTTCACACTTGTTAGTCCAAATAAACTCCTCTGCCTTCCTGGTTAACTTAGTAAGAGGTATTGCGATTCTAGAGTAGTCCTTTATGAATCGTCTGTAATAACTAGTTGAACCCAAAACTTCTTATCTCTGCAATGTTCTTAGGCACTTTTCACCTTACGATTGCTTCTATCTTACTGGGGTCCACTTTAATCCCTTCTGATGTCACTACGTGACCTAGGAACTGCACCTGATTTAACCAGAACTCACACTTCTTAAATAAAGCTTCTCCCTTTTCAGTAGTTATAAGGCTGCTCTAAGATCCGTTGCATGAGTTGCTTCATTCTTGGAATAAACCAAAATATCATCTATGAAAATTATGACCGATGTATCCAACATGTCATGAAACACCCAGTTCATCAGCTCCATAAAATATGTAAGGGCATTGGTTAATCCAAACGACATAATTGAGAACTCATAATGCCCAATCCCAGTTCTAATAGTCATCTTCAGATTGTCACAATCTTTAGTCTTCAATTGATGATACTCCATCCAAGGTTAATCTTAGGGAATACCTTTGCTCCTTGTAGCTAATTAAACAAGTCATTGATCTGAGGTAGTAGATATCGATTCTTGATCGTGAACTTGTTTAGTTCCTGGTAGTCTATACATAATCTGACATTACTGTCCTTCTTCTTTACGAATTGCATTGGCACTCCCTGTGATGCAATACTTAGCCGATTAGAACCCTTGTCTAATAACTCCCGTAGTTGAGTCTCAATTTCTTCAACTCCATAGGAGCTACTCTATAGGGTGCCTTTGACACAAGTGCCATCCCAGGTAATAAGTCGATAACGAACTCGGTTGCATGATCAGGTGGTAACCCAGGTAAGTCTCCTGGAAACACATCAGGGAATTTATGCATCACATCAATATCTTCCATCTATGGCGCTTTTTAGTAACATCTACCATAGATACCATATATCCAACTCCTTTCTCTTCAAAGCATCTCTTCGCCTTTAGCATAGAGAGGATCAGCTTTCACTTCTTAGGCAGTGCTTCCAATAAAACTAAATTATGTGCCATCTTTGCTTTTGAATAACAACCTCTTCTATGCACATCATAGCTTTGTAGAGTCTTGAGACAACCAGTCTATTCCCAAGATGACGTCAAAGTCTGCCATCTCAAGTCGAATTAGGTTGCATCCAAATTCTGTCAATCCATATGATTCAGACAATGTTCATAACACTTACCCACTACAACATCTAGTCCAAAAGAGCTTGAACTAGCAAAATCTGGTATAAAGGTCTTAAGAGCTTGTCTAGTCCCTTCATCTCTTATGATTTTTCAAAGACTATCGTTAAAAATCTCATATTGCACTCAGTAGCTTACATCTCTTTTATCACTGATGTTTTACCCTGATCTCTCTATCATATACCTCAAAATGTATCTTGTGATTGTTATTCACTTCATATCCCAAGTTTACCTATAAGCATTAGGTATATGCTTATATTCTTATTAATTCCACCAAATTTACTTTTGGTCTTTACTCAGTCCTCTTATTCATTATTATAAATAACTCAATAATAACTGTACTAATCCAAGTACTATCAATGCCACGATTTTTGACTTCATACTTTTAGAAATCTTCTGCCTTGTCAAAATTCATACCGATATAGCCATCTTTAATTCTGTCGAGCTCTATCTACTCCTTTCTTGGCTACTCTGGGTAGTTCTTACTTCTTACTCATGCACTCTTTTACAGACAATGACTCAAATCCATCCATTCAGCAATCTCAAGACAGATTCTTCTTACTTCATCTGAGGTTTTCTTGGTTATAGAATCTAATCTGAATTTAATCGTCTTCCTTCAATAATTTCGTTATTAACTAAACATCTTATCAATGGATGTCGAGAAATGTAAGAATCATAATGCTTATCCAAAAGTGATTCATTTCCTTCTTTCGAATTCAGTATAATGATGAACACTTGTTTTATCTAGTGAACTTAGGCTTAAAGGATCAGGAGTAAATCTATGGTATTTTAACCGGCATCCAAAGGTTGTTAAGTTGCACGGTGGTCCAAATATATGGAAATAGAGGTTTTTACAGTTCTTAACCACATGGTTAGAGGTTCTATTGAGTATATAATGCCATTGATCAAGGCACTATAGGAATAAATCTGGAGAAAGTTTTGGTACATCAATAAATCAGGTATAAAATCGAAAGATGTACATTCGAAATGATTAAACCTTTAACTGATCATTCAGTTTACATCTATATTCATGTTTTCGATCATGAGGGTAGCTTAGATTAGTATAATGAAGACTAATTCTAGGGAACAATATCTATAAGTCCAATTGACAAGTTGAATCGAGAAGGTATGTAATTACTTGTTATCGACCCGGATAGTGGTGGGGTCAAACACAAACACCTTAAAGCGCGGGGGGCGATGGATCAGAGGGGGGCAGATCTCCTTACAACAACGCCAACCGGGGAAAGGATGGTGAAAGGTGGATCTCCCCTTTAGAGTCTCCACGTCAACCAAGTGTATAGCTTCATCTTCTTTTGTAGTTACTCTTATTCTTAGTGTATGGCCATTGTTCTCCTATCTCTGTTGGATTTGGCCCAAGATCTTTCCCTTGACCTCTGTAGAGACTTAGGCGTTACTAGTTATTTTCCTCCTTCCTCTGTCATACATCGAGTTTCACATCTTGTGAGTATCAACTTTGTATTCCAATGTTCTAGCTACTGTACTATATCCTTTCTTTACACAGGCAACTATCCGACTTGTAGACCGTACCATATGTTATTTGTTTATCAGGATACATTTAGATCTTCTTTTCCTATCTGTGTATACATATGGTTCCACCTTTTATATGTACATTATTGTCTTGTTTAGGTTCTGTCTCAACCAACATGGGAGCTTATGGTGTGTTTATATTAAAGCTTTAATTTATCCTAACTCAGTTCATGGACTCTAGTAGAAGTATTCAAGTTTGATGGGCAAGGCCTGAGAGCTCTGATACCAAGTTGTCACACCCCACTCGGACTAATCAGAATGGTGTGATGAACCGTCAATAAACCAACGATTCAATCAGGATCTCGTATAGGCTATGCCAACCATGTTAAACCAAAAAATATTCCACATTAATCAGAGATAATAAAATAAATAGCGGAAGTCTTATTAATAATGAACTGAGGTCTAATCATGATAAAAAAAATTGATATTCCAGTTATCTCCAAGTAACCAAAACATAATTTAATACATATTACAAATATCCAAATACGAAAGTTAAACACTAAGCGCATCCATAGTTGAAACGCTCACTTAACGAATCATAATAGAAAGGAAAACAGTACAATACAACAAACATATACATGCATTCAATAAATATCTTTGGTCTGGTTTTTAAGTTTGCAATATGCTATAGAAAGGATTCGAGGCCCCCGGATCTCTATACACGAGTGTGTGAATCTGCCCAATGGATCAAACACCATTGCCATCCCACATGCACCCACCATGGAATAGAGATAGAGCTAAAGTGTTTGGATCAAACACCGCATAACACTTCCCCTGATGCCCTACCCATACCAACACGTAAGCCCCAGCTGGCGAGGGCTTGCAAACTGGGCTCGCATCTAACCAATCCTAAATGTCATCTAGTGTATCCAAGGCCTCACCCCAGCATCCCTCAATACATCCATAGAAATAGAGCTAAGGCCCCCCGGCATAGTCAGAGACTACATGGTCTGAGACCACCTCCCCTGATGCCCTACGACGTAATAGTTATGCTAAGGTAATCGCGACACGACGATGTCAGTGAACAAGACTTGAGTAGAGATAGAGCTAGAGTTGAGTGACCAGAATGAACCATAATATCACGTCCTCCCCTTGATGCTCCACTCGCATCAAGCACACTAACCACACACATACAATCACATGTCTATCCCTAACATCACCATCATCATATTATAAATGGACAAAAATAAATATGCACGAG